>JAITYZ010003786.1:0-13367 GCA_027744595.1 Paronellides praefectus
AGAACATGAGTCACCATCTGATAAAGTTTCGCAAATTAACACAAGTCCTTGTTCAATTAGCGGTAAGAGTAGCAGAAATGAGGCGAAAAGAATTGATAAAGCTAGAAAGAAAAGGACTGAAAAAGACATTTTGAAAAGGCTTGGAATTGACATGGATGACGAAGAAATGGAGGAAATTGAAAGACAAGAGGATAACCGTATTCCAGTAGACAATATTATTGATGATCTACTTGGGCTTGGCCTGGGCCAGAAAAAGGCACCAGGTACGGCCAAGAATAGTACAGCAGAGGAAGAGCAACTCGACCAGCAGTATCAAAAGTTGAGGAAGAAGATGCCCCTAGAAATTAACGGCGATGGCAGATGTGCCGTATTGAATCAAGATGTAACAACAATAAAGAATACTTTGGAGAGTGTAAATGCTCTGATTGCGGTACTGGAACAAACTAGAGATAAATTAGTAAGTGAAGGATTTTTAATATTTTTTTATTCTAAACTTGGGAGATTAATTAAATTAAAATTAAATTACATAATATTTATACGTATAAAGTAATAATGGGTATGATTTAATTTTTGTTAATTTGCAGGTTAATGAAGACAAAAATTTAGTCTTCACTCAACCACCATTCAAAATAAAAAAGAAACCAGCAAACGTAGTGCCGGAAAAAGAATTTCAGTGATATTCTCCAGCTTCACGACTCGCTGGATTCTTATCCTCGCATTTGATTATTGATAATGCTGTTGAAAAGCGATCGAAGTTGGTTATGAGGCTTGCACATGCAGTATGACCATCCAAATCCTTTGCATTTTCCCTTCCTGAAGCCTCGTTGGCGGCAGCAGTTATCACAACCCTCAGCGAACGGGTTTACTAAAAAAATATTTTTGTGTTGTGAAAGCAATAAAATAATTTTTATATTTTTATAATAACATACATAGTATTGAGACAATCACTTACATCTGTGTCGTACTTCACAGCGGTTATCACACTGTGCCAAATAATGGTAGTCATCATCGTCAGCTTTCACCAAGCTTGCCAAACCTTTACAGTGATGCATACAAGTACATTTAAAGATGCAAATAAGTGTATTTCATGCAATCGTTGAACTGTTTGAATACGAAACGCATAAGAATTGAATGAACTTACCTACTACAATCAACAGAATAGCAAGCGGAAGGAAAATCAAAATTTTCCTGTTCATTTTCTCGGTTTTTCAAAATGAAGCTCGTTTCACACAACAGTAACTTTACAACTTTTGCGTTTTACTGTTCAAATTGTATTGATTGAAAGATTTATTTTAATGAACTTATTCACGGGTTTTAATAAAATAGTATGTGTGTTTGTCTACATGGTCAATGGCCAACAAAAATAGTCTTATGTCGCCCAATGGCTAGCAAATAGCGTACATCACAACACAACGTAAAAATAATTTATGTCATTGGATTCATGATGCATGTCGTATTACGATGCGTCGCAGAGGGATAAACGTATGCTTTAAGTATACGTTTATCCCTCTGCGACGCATCATGAATCACGTAGAGTTGCTTTTTAAATCATGTTTGAGATCCAGAGATTTCTATCATTGTTATTGTGGTGTGGGACGAAGAGTGAGATTTGATGACCAGAAAATGCTTAATTTGTTTTCATATTTACGTTTCATTCATGGGGTAAATTATTTCGACCTTTGCTATCAAATCCGTTGACCTATCACCTCTCATCATTTCAACATAAGCCGTAATATTTGACGTATGTATGCATATTATTCAATCACACAAGGACAAAACGACAGGATATATGTGGGAGTGGGATATTAATATTTAAGCCCAAACACTGTTTTATTTAGCTCATAAAAACAAAAACTATACATAAAATGACGATACAAACGCCGCTGTCATGTCCATCAATTCCACTAACCCCGTCATTCCAATAAAACATCAGCATCAAATTGAAATATTTTTCCAACTTAAATTCTTGGTTTTTACGCATTCTTTAATGTATACAATACACATTAATCATCATTCATGGAAAAACATGATCTCACTCAAAAGACGACATGATCGACACAATAAAGTGGTTACAACTCACAAATACGTGCTTATGTGGCTGAAAACTTTTTTATGACTTGTTCTGAAATTTTTACTAAAATGTTAAAACTTTTTTAAATATACCATATAAATGTAAATTATGAGGGTATTTTGTTTTAAAAACAATTTGGCCGAATCGGGGAAATCTTCCCCTGTAAGTTCGGTTTGTGATTGAGTAAAATTCTCTGCGTCGACCAAACTCAGATGTATTACCAACTTGGCTCATAATCAAAATTGACAGCACTTATGGTCTACGTCATACAAAGCTTAAAACCAATACATCATGTTTGTAGAAAACAGGCTTCATTCAGCTACGAAATAAAACTACGTATTTCCACAGGAAAATCCACATGCACAAAAATAGCGTACAATATTAAAAAATAAATAAAAACTCAGACATAAAAATACCTATAATAATTTAGAGAATATTCTATTAACGAGAATTAAAACTTAAAACGTAACATCCACACATCATCACAAAAAAGTGGAAGAATGAGATCAAGACTCAAAAGGACATATAAAATCAAATTCCTATACACTCTACAGAGCAGTGACTAAAACTGCACTTGGAGAGGGGTACCAGATTTGGGGCAAAATGAGACTCCTCTGAATCTCGTTTTGTTTAATAGAAATTAGTGAACTCTGGACAAGAAGATGGCATTAAACATGATTTCATAAAGCATACCGCAAGTGTATTATATCATTAAACCTTACATCATACAAATACAAGTGGTTTTGTATATTTGTATGGCTAAAGTTCACAATTAGTGCAGTCTGTCAATTGCGTGCTTATTATAGTTCTTTGTTATTCAATTGAAAGAAAACGGTATATAACATTGGTTTGTAACATTGACTAGAATTTAAAGAATGACTAGACCTTTTTTTGCATGGTGAACAGAATCATGCATGGATATGCAAGGTCCACCCGCAAACATTCAACTTATGTCGCAATTGCAAAATATATTTATACACATCATAATCTTTCTGATAATCTATGTTAAATAAAATAAATTATCTGTAATTAAATATATTTTGGCATCTCATTTTTGGCACAAAACTACCTATCCAGAGCACTGCTTACAATAATACCATATATATTTAATTGATGAACAATGTTATCATGCATCAATGTGGCTTTGTTTCTCTTATTCGCATCAGGTCTTCCAATTTTTCGCAAAGTTTCTGGGCAAATGCTTCTGGTTGACTAGCTAATCTGGACGAAGCCAATGATGATGATGGAGCAGCTTGGCAGCCATTTCGGATCCCATTTTCAATGGTAGTGCTATTACTGGCACCAACGTACACTTCACCATTTTCCACTGCCTTTTGAAACTCTGGGAATATTTGGGTTTGAAGATAGTTCTCCACTTCCATTTTGGCATTATCAAAAATTGATGGGTCCAACGGTTCTGGCTCCACCATGTCAGAAGCTTTTGAAACATCACTGGGTTCAGGTCGTTCAAAGTAAGCTTCGAATTGCCTTGCAATGGTAATCACAACGTGATTAGATAAAATTGAGAGTGATCCGCTAATGATGTAGTTTTTATAAATGCAAGTGACGAGGTCATCTGCTTTGTTAGGATTTTCTTCCACTGTTTCTCATATAGATCATGAGAAAGACGCAAAGTGGTTTAAGAAAAAAAGACACCCGCATTAATGAAATGAAATGTTTTATCAGAGGTAGAAATTGTAAATAAGCATGCGCATACCCAAATTTTTCATTCCGTCACAGGCCCAAATAAACTCCAGAAAAGAAAGAGAGTCACGATGAACCAAGTAGGATTCCAATGCTCTCGACCCTAAAAATAGTTTATACAAAACCAGTTCATTGTTAGTTTTTTAGTCATCTCGGTACTGTAGCTTTTACAAATAAAACATATTTTCTGATGAATTTCATTTCTTGTTTTCTTGAAAAACAAGTAAAAAATGGTTCAAGTAAATATTAAAATTGTACACGTGTATGTACAGCACAACAATGGGAACTAAAACATCATGTATCCGCTAAAAGGTGTGATAATATCTTTGGGAAAAAGTAACTTAATCCAAATTATCCATCTCTGTGTGCACATGCTTTTTATAATTTGATTCTAGAGATTTTAATATAATTACCTTCTGAACTATTTAATGTGCTTTCAAGGTCGCCCAACCATGAGTACATCTTTTCAGTCTCTTTTCGTTCCATCATCATATCCCATTTAAAATATCTAGATAGATACATATACTTATATACGTATGTATACTTATTGTTAGATTATATTTAATAAATCAATAAAACACTTCATTTTTAACCTGGTAACGACCACAAATACTAGACGCGACGGTATTAAGATTGGAGGACTAAATTAAGAATTTTACATTATAAAAAATATAGCAACCTTTAATTCGTTTTCTTTTCTTAATATTGATTAACTATAACTAATGAGCATGTGTAATAGAATAATATATTATAAAAATTTCTACGATTGTTGAAATGTTTTTTTGGTTTTGCTCCTAAACTAGATATTCTCACGAGAAAACATTCACATTACGCTCAAATTGTCTTTTACGTTTAGATGGACTTTTTCCTGTAATAAAAAAATTTGCTGAGCTATTTTTGTTTTAATGATATTCAATCTCATTTCAATCTCATAAACACAACACTGGTCACACCGGTAAAACAACTAAACCTTAAAAACAATCAGATTTGCTGATCTGACTGAATTAAAAACTATAGCGTTCCCGAACATACAGTCAGGATTTTGAAATCTATGGTCGTTGTTACTAATTTATTTGAGTGGGAACATGATGTTAGCTGATATATTATTTAGCAGTTGAAATAAAAATACCCTTATTGCGTATTTTAAAAGACGATCCGTTGAAACAAAATACGCTATTCCACTCCATTGTATATACTTCAAACATATTTTCTCTTTTTTACAATCTGATCAGAGAAGTATACCCCGTTTTCATATTCCCCCATCCAATTCAACCAGATCATCTTATTGCTCCTATAGATGTACAAAAAAATGTATATAATAATTTGGCTTGACTATCAAAATGATGCTAATGTCAGCTTACATATAACTTTATTTGCTTTTTTACTGACAACTAACAAATCAAAAAAAAAAGATTTCATTTTTCAAAAACATAAAACTTGTACCCTTTCATTCATTTTCATGTAGGGGAAAGCCTGTGTATAGCGTATACATTCGTACAAAGATTTATTTTTGAACAAACGGGCAGCAGCATTTCCATTTTTTCTATTCATTTCGTTCGTTCATCCCTTCATTTCTTTTCAACTCATTAAAAAGGAAATGTTTTGTTTGAATAATAGGAGGTTGAGAAGGGGCTGCTGCTTGTTCACCTACATGAGAGTTTTCACATTTCACCAACTTTCCATTGTTCCAGATTTATCGATTATATCATCATGAGGGTATGATGGGGAGATGCTGGGATGATGTAGTATCAGGACAAGGATCAAGTTGTGGTTTTCATTTTTTTAAAAATAATTTTTGATGTTGTGCCAACATATCATATATCAAAATATCAAGTAATGCTTGTTGAATAGTACACACAAAAATATATATCATACCAGCATCTATCACAAAATCATAACAAGGGTCCCAGTATTAATCCCTAGCACAAAGGAGGAGCTTCCTACAACGAAACATTGCAATGGGACTGTACTCGGTGACAAATCCGCTTGTGTCAACCAACGAAAAAAAGAGAAGCTTATTGGGTGCTGTACTGGTGACATATTTTTTACGGGTTGTCATAAAAGAGTCCTAAAATCATAGCTAAATCCTATAAAGCAGATAAGGATCCCGTACATCCTATTGGTTTCTTTCTTTTTTTTATTTCATTTTAATTTAAAAAAAAGTGTAATGTTTTTTATCTTTCTGAGAAAAAATACAAAAAGTCTATAAAAGTAATAAGTGGCCTTCAGAGACGCATGATTTTAAGGTTATGTCATCCAATATCTTAAAATAAAAAAGATGAGTTGATACATGCAGGTATGTATACAAAAATACAATGTGTTCAATGTCAAAGTCAAGACCATTTCATTTCTTCTTCCCTGAGAAAAAAAATGTAATAGACAAGAACATAAATTATGCCTCTAGACACACTTTTATATATGATACCACGCTGTATCATATCATCGTTAAGTTGTAGTGATTTAGTGAAGTGTGCATGGTGCAAGCAATTACACAACTGTGTAATTTTGAAAGCTGTCATTATCAGCATCCTTCTCAACTTGTGTGCAGGACCTGCTGTTCTATATCTGCTAGACAAACACATTATTTTTTTTAGGTAATGTCAGTAATGTGTGCTCCACGTTTGGCGAAAAGGTACTAATTAAATGTGAAGTAATAATGACAAAATTAAATTTTGGCTTCTTATCACATGTGTGAGATTTTAAATAAATGAAAAGTAGTATAAGATTTTCAAATGAAAATACGGTCAGTTTATTGAGAATCGTATGAAACTGAATTGCTACATACTTATGTCAAGAAAATGTTTGTAGGGGATTTGGTGTGCAAAAACAGAATCCTCGATTAAAGTAAATGTACTCCATGTTGAGAACATTAATTTAAGTAATTAAGAAGCATGCAACCATAATTTTGTACATTTCACACTCAAACACACAAACACACGGGTACACACATATGTACATATAAGGAACTAGAACAATGTGACATAATGATATTATACAACGAAATAAATTACAAGTTTTTACAATAAAAAAATATCTACTCAAAATATTTTTTATTGTTCTTGCTGTCTTTTGTAGGTACCCCCATATTCTGCTGAAAGTTGATTCTTCTCGGCGATTTCTAAGAGCATTTTACTCCACGCTTCTTTGTCTTGTCCGAATATTCGTACAGATTTCCTGGTGATGGGACTCATAAGTGGACGGAGAAGGCGGAGAACAACTTCAAAGACTGGAGGGGCTATGAGGAAGAACAAGGAAAAAATATTAATGACGCATGTGAATATATAAGATTTAAAGATTATCAAATTTTTTGGGAATTTTCACTTAAAACATGAATATAACATGTAATTTATTATTTTTTCTTACTATTGAAAAGGACAATGTGGTCAGCGAAGCCAGCGTAGTGGTTTTCTAAAAAATAAATAAATTAAGCAGTTCCACGGTTAATTTAAAAAAAAATTAAATCTTTAAACTTCGGGAAATATAAAAAATTAAACAGGTAGAAATTTACCGTAGGAGGACACGAGACCCAAGTAAAAGCTCATACCTACAAAACAAATAGGGTATAAACCAGTTTCAATATTTTACTACACGTCGTACATCAAACTTGTTATACACATCTTCTTGCAATATAATAATAATTGTTTTGACGGATTGATTTTTTCAATCCATTGAACCATGACGTACATTGAAGACACCCGTGTTGGACCACATTGTAATTATCCATATTAACCAGAAATTCGAATTGCGTCACCTGTAATCATCAATAAATATATACATAATTTAATATGAATGCATTGCATTGTCAAATTCAAAAGCCTGTGTGTCTACATTCATTTTTCTACACGGAGCAACCAAAGATGCTACACCCCAAAACGACCAATGATTTTCGCAAAAATTCCATTTACGTAAGCAATAAATGAGGTGAATTTTTTTAGCTTTTACTTTTCAAAATCCAGTATGAATTTCAAAACGAAAGGCATAAATAATGTTGCTTTTATTCTTACATTTTTTCCTTGTTCTTGCATCTTCCTGATAGTGGTCACAGCTTCCTCCATGCCTTTGTCCAAGTAACGAATCAATTGTGGCAGTCTTCCGGCCACTGAGATGGCACGAATATCCCAGTCGCCAAAATTTCCGGTAAGAACTGATAAAATTACATGAGAAGAATAGGATTATATATTAATTTAAGAAACCTAAATATACTTTTTTCATTAGAAAATTTTTTCTTAAAAAGAAAATGATCTTACTTGGCTTTCCATCCTTGGCCACAGTGTCCAAAGTATAGGGATATTTTTCATGAAACTCTGACCAATCCTCTTCCAATATTTTGTCAATCTTGTTGGCTTTTCTCCATTTTAAATTCTGCACAATTTTAATTGAAATTGATTAAGCATTCATTTGAATATTCAGTAAAATACCATTATTATTGTTTAAAAAGTTGACTGACCTCACTCAACATTTGATCAGCTTGTTCAACGTTGAAATTTCTTGCTCTAAGCCATCTAATTAAATAGATATCAGTACCCATATAATCATGGGGAAGTTTACCAGCCACTCTTTGTTTGAACTGTCAATGTATAAAGTATATTATTTAAATGGTCTCAGGTATAAAAATACATATCACATTGATTACATGTGAATAGGACCGGTTTTTAATTGTAAACATTTTGAATGGAAATACTTTAAAAATAGGAAGTAATTTACCTTATCTAAAGCAAGTTTTTGCTCGAATGATAAAGTGAGATCTTTTTCAAATGAGGAAATAGCACAAGTCAACGAAATGAACTGTACAAAAACACCAAAAATTTGAAGAGACAAAAGTCCCATACTAGCCCTCCTACTTTTAACACTACTGCTGCTACTATACTTCATTTTTATGGATTTCCTTATGGCACTCAGCAAATAAAAATTAAAACTTCACGCTTTAAAAACGTGTAAAAAAATTATTATTTATGATTCCACTTCCTTCCACAGAAGATCCCTAATGGTGTGCCAACTTCAGCTAATGAAGCACTGCTGAGAAATGAGTCCAGACATGCAGGTTTCTCACGGTTTTATTCTCCAAGCAAAAGACCAGCAGGAGCAGTGTCTTTGAAAACAAGGTGATTATACCTACCAGTTTTGCATACGGCGTCATGTAATCATTGTGTTGAGCAGATCTCTTAACATAAAACTAGCAATCTTCGTGGAACGGTTTGACGGATCATCTCTGCGTCTACAAAATTCTACGTATCTGCTTATTATTATTATTTTGTCCATAATAAAAATCTTCAGTTGAATACCTTCAGTAGAAGCCTTATTGTAAACGTGCAATTGGATTATTGGATATACCTGTGTAACGTCTACAAAGTCAAGTGAAGATGTTATAGTATATGAGATTGTCAAGTAAAATGCAAACCATACTTTTTTAATTTTCCTTGTGAGAACCTATTAAGGATAATAATAATAATACATGCCGTTTTCAATCTCGTTTTGCCAAAAAGATTGGTGATGATGATTCGTTTATCATTTAGCCTTAGCTTTTCTAGGTAAACAATTGTACCTATACACGAACCTTATATACATATATGCATACCTGGTACCTTTGTCCATCCATCTAAACCGGCATCTTCCTCTGTCGTCTTTGAAAAATATTGTTATTATTGTTAGTTACCTGCTTTTGTGTAGTTATAGATGTTGCTGGCCAAAAAATGGCATATTAGTTGCTTTATATGAATATGAAACTTGATTCGTATTGCATGAGAATTGACAAGGTGAGCCGACTTTTTTTGTATATTCTTCTGAGATCATTTCCATTCCTTGTTGTTATTATTATTGTTATGAAACAACATGTTTTTCGTCTATCAACAAGAAAAATACATGCATGATGCGGCTGGTTACAAGATTGCTACAACTTCGTAGTGTACAGTACACGTACCAGGGTCTGTGCTGGTGGACCTTAAATTAAATGCTTAATTAATTTTATGATAAAAACATGACATGCTAGATATACTTAGGTTGCCGGTAGTAAAACGCGCCATTTTAGAAGTCTGTACATTAGATATTTAAGGAATTACCAAATCTATTCTGGGTGATTTTTTCTACATTTTTTCTATATATTTTCTTGCATGTCTGAGCAACTTTTTTCTGTACATATTTACTTTTTCTTTAACACATTCAATAATGACTGCATCACAACGGTTCAAGGGTTATCTGCGCTTCTATGAAATTTGGTAAAATAATAACCTGTAAGACAATGTCAGGTAATAAAATAATGTAGATAGTCGTAAAATTAGTTTTTTTGAAAAAAAATGTGACTGACTTGACTTTGAATGGTGCATGTCATAACACTGTACTACCAAAGTAAATCATTTGTTGCGCTGCGGTTGGGATCCTGATCACGGACACGTGTGACATCATTGTGTATCGCGTATACCCATTATATTCCGTGGTACTTCAACTTTTGTACGTAGAAACAATGTTTTTATTAAAATTTCACGTGTAATCCAAAGATTACTTGCTTTATTGGGCAGGTTTTGGTTTTGTCACAACTTGTTTTGATTCTGATGTGTGAAGGCGAAGAGATACACCCCGACACGTGTATTTTTTATGAAGTATAATAGGTATACATATTATGTAAGTTCAAGGTTCCAGTATTTCCAGTTTCGCACAGCCAGCCAGCAATTTAGTCGGGAAATTTTGGTAGATTATATTTTTTTCGTATCACATTTAACTTTTAAAAATATCAAACAAACTTCCTGTAAAAAGTTCAATATTAAACTGCTCCCATTGAATCGATTTTTTGGTTAAATCGTCAATAAATTTATCATTTTATAAGGCCTTAGTTAGCCGGCTTCTGAGTCAGAAGTTCTGACGCGTACCATGTTATTTTACTGCTATATACTGACTTGCATTTACTATGAAGGTACAAAGTTGTTGGCAGTGGCGGCTATGAAATGTCAAATTTCAAGTTTGAATATAAGACTATAAACGTCCCCAGCAAGGCTGTCCCTCTAATCATGCGTAGACGATTTTGACATTGCGAGACGTTGTTAAAGAACAGGTTACACTAAATCAAAGTGTACCTGTTACACAATGCTACTAGATTAGCTTATTGCTTCCTTTGGAGGTAGACTAAACAATCAACAGCAGTTTTGCAAGGTTCACAGAGAGCAAAAAAACAAAGGATATAAATTTTGGCAGTTACAACAAAAAGTGCAACATTCAAAAACTTCATTTTATAATTTGAAGATTTCGGAAAGAGAAGCATAATATTAGTTATAAACTTAACGCGGAAGGCAATAAAATATATATACATATTTGACCATGATCATGCCCACAGTCTCCACATGAAAGACCTAGACATACAAACCTACTTTCTTCAAGTCCCAAAATGTGCATATAAGCAACTATAAGCTCAATGACTTGGTCCTGAGATTTTCAAGATCAAATATCAAGTGCATCTTCTAAATTTAAAGTCGTGAACGCACATGGCATGACAGATGGAACGCATGAAAAGGCTGATTATTAATTTGCAAATTGCAATAACAGCATAACACAGCAAGATGTTGACTTTGAGTAATTTTACTTTTTCGATGGCTACAGATATTTTCTGTAATATGACTCAGGAGGACTGCGTCAGGGTGAAGCCACAATCACACGCACTTATGAGAGTTTAATTGCAAAATGATTGTAAATAATGTACTAGAATTTAATGATCAAATATGAAGAACGAATTCATCAATGATGATTGCACAAGCGATGGGGTAACTGAACTTGATTTTTTATTGCTTCTTGTACTGCAGGTATTCTGGCTTGGTTACAAGTTACAACAAGAAGGCCATTAACAAAAACAAGGAAGTATCGCTCATATATGTATGTATATATGCAACAAGAAGAGATTTGTCAAGAAGCAGTTGTATGATAGGGCGCTAGTTGCCCCAAGTTCCTGTAATCTGTTTAGTCTGTTCCACACCTGAAGAAATAGGATTTTAAGTGCATTATGTGCATACGAATACAGTAAGCACGTGAGCTTCTTATGTATATTGTCAAGCACTCTGCATCAAGATTTTAATGTTGTTATTGCAAACTTTTCATTACTATTGTACATCTCATTAATCAGTGTTCATTCGTCGAAATTATTGTTCTAAAATTATAATGGTTATTTGCAACCCTGGTTTTACAGAAAGATTTTGAAGGTTGTAAGGATTTTTGATTGGGAAATAATATGCCTATGTACAAATGCATTTAATTAGCAAGTAGTATTAGCAATAATGAACTTATGTAATCAGTCATAACTTGAAAATCCTAAAAAAATACAATAGTGATGAACAAGACTGCCAAAGCTTTAATACTGTATTTCATATATAGGTAGTTAAACTCATAGTCTAATAAATAACTGGATCAGATTAACCTTTGTCCATGTTCGGTGCAGAGGCGATAATTATAGTTTATTATCGGATTATACTTTATAGTATGCTACTGCTAATTGCATGAGAAAAATTAGGAACTAAAGTTCACTTACATTGTGTAAATTATAGTATTTTTAAATGCATGTGTATACAGATGTAGTTATTATTAATAATACTATTTATGTAAATACATCAACATAACATACAAGGCAAATACATAACGAAATCATGTACAAGAAAATTCTTGCACCCAGGTTCTGGTACTTCTTTATAGTATTATCATCAGATCAAAACTACTTTTTTAATTGCATTCCTTTTCCTCTTGACTTTATTACTTTCAAGTAAATAAAAACAACTAGAAAAACAAAATAATTTCCGATCACACGTATCATTTAAGTGCGATTTCAAGTGAAACAAAAAATATTTTTTTCACTATTTCATTTACTGAATATATGTCCGAATAGATATATAATCTATCAATTTACTTGTTAGGTGTTCATTCATCTTGTGAAGATCAATGTGTAATGTACCTACTCCATGAATGACTCCATACTAGTCCATACAATGAGTATATTTTTAACTGTATGGAATAGATACATATTACCTATAGAATATATACCGTGATATCATAGCAGACTATAGCCTGAAGCTGTGATGGCTGCAAGCAAAAAACATTCCAATTATACAAGTAATTGGCCATGGTCAGTAAGTATAGAGACATCATAATGTAGATTTAAGTGGACAAACGCTATATGAAACATTGCATTTAAAAGCCTGGATTGTTCATCTTTAAAAAAATCCAAAGTCAAGTGTATGTAATATGTATACATAATGTGTCTCTGTGTAAATGTTGATTTGATGATGTATCATCTATACCTATCTGTTTTGATTTTGATACTATATGTATGAAATTGCAGAGATCATTTACTGTAGATACCTATATCATTCCAAGGACATTTGTCGTACTTATATTATGATGAATATAATGCGTTCAAACCTTTTTCATTTTACATTTCACGTATAATTGCTTTAATCTATATAAAATTATAATACAATTTACAGCTCCAGCTCTTTCTTGTAAAATTCAGAATTTGACCTAAATATTTTAAAGAAACGCAAACTACAACTTGTAGTCAAACTATTGTATTTAAATATACCTTGTATGTTGTATGTATACCTAAATGGAAAGTTTCAAGTGCTGA
>JAITYZ010003787.1:0-14607 GCA_027744595.1 Paronellides praefectus
GTTGACGCAAAATTCATTTTGCTTACAAGGTTCCGCTTCCAGAAGACACTCATTCAAATCAATGCATCCTTTTTCATCATCAGTTTCCCAACCATCTTTACAAGCGACACAGCCTAAACAGTAATGAATTAAAATTAAGTGACTACAAACTGATTAAGCTATTTCACATTTGAAACAACATTTTTTAAACATACTTTTGGCACCAGCACCAGAACATCCCCCATGACAAGCCTTATGACATGCAGAGCAAAGGTGCTTGTCTTTATCCTTATAAGCTTCATAAAAATTTTGCGCACAGGTGTCGCATAGCCGTCCACTGTATCCAGTATCGCAGCTACATTCCCCATTACCTTTCCTGGTACCGTTACCCTGAATTGAAGCAAAAAATTAAAAAAAAATAAAATAAAACACCTTGGGATAATTTAATACACCATAGGGTTTTAAAGCGACATATATTTCTTTTAAAAGGCTATGTCCCAGCTTCACAAAGTACTCACCTTACATTTACCGTGACCTGAGCACACAGGACCAGGATATCCTGTGCATGGTAAACACTGAGGTCCAAAGTGATTTTCCGGGCAACAAACTTTAAGAGTAGTTACACATAGCCAAGGCATTAATTCTTCTCCTGCATTCCTATGAGTATTCCACCAATCCTCTAACAGATGGTCGTTTTCATTTGCCAATTCATGGCACTGCAAGTAACAGGGAAACAATTATTTGTACATATTAAACATAAAACACATAGGTATACAGCGAAACGTTAATACATAAAACAAAATGGTTTTCTTGTTTGAACCTGATCTTTCCCTTGAGACAGTTCATTGCAAAGCCCTTCCTGTATTTCCACTAACCGAAGTTCTGAATTTTTGTACACCTTTTTATTTTCCTCCTCCCAGGCGGTATCCCCACCGCCATAATGTCCTTTAGCTGTTCTCTCCAATCCCTTTTAAGTACATCCATTAAATTAAATCTTACACAGCAAAATAATGTCAGGCCGCAGTTACAGTGAAATATTATTTATGGAATGCTCACCAATTGAAACGAGTTAACTAAGGTTCGGCACGCTTGACACGGAGCTAATCGCCGACCAGGTTTTTGATTGCTATTAGGAATGGATCCAGGGAGACTAGCATTTGAAAATTTTATAAACAATACTAAAAATTGTACAAGTATAAATTTAACCGACAGAGATCCCGCTTGCAATCTCATAATTTATTATTATTTTTTCCGTTTTCTAACTCTAAACTGTCCAACAAAAAAAACAGTCTAGTTACAAATCGTAAAACTAGTTAGTTCCCCACAATAATAGCGGTAACAAAAGGTCAGTTTCATAACTTCCAATCTCTATTTAGAAATCATTAAAATATTCACAACCATGCCGGTTAAGGATCGTATCAACTGTCAAATATAAACATTGCTATATTTCTTGAGGTAACATTAATCGATGATAAACATGAGCAAAGATGACCTGATTTTATCGCTTCTACCGTGTTTTAATTATTATTTTGTTTAGTGAGCAAAGTTTTAGCACTATTTCCACCTTTATTTCAACGATTCTAGGTCACATACACTTGTTTCTTTACGTGCTTATATTACAAGCAATTTTTTTTTGAGCTATGTCAGTTCCTCCTTTTAAAAAATCTATGTAAAAAGTAGTTTTTTTTTCTTGTGTGGACTATGACTACCACCAAAGTTTCAAGTTATAAGAGAATATATAGTAGAAAAGAAAAGCTATCCACCTGCAAAAAAAACAGAATAATATGAAAGTAGACAAGAGTGAGTTGCAGAAGAGTGAAAGTTTTTCTTCCATGCAAAATCACTATCTGCTCTTGTGCTTTTACTCTCTCTAGTTTTCTCGGAAAGCTGTTTGCTTTTGCCCTGTGTGTGTGTTGGTTTACTTGCGGTGTTTTTGGGAATATAACGATTACGACGACGACGGCAGAGAGCAAAGGAGATCTCTCCGTGTCTCTGTTGTGTAGCCACAAAAAGCTCCAACTTGTCCTATTATCAATCTATGTTGTAGAAACTTTGCTCCGCACACCAACCACTTCTCTCTTACACCACCACCGTCCTGTTCTGCATGTCAATTATCATCTGTTCTGTCGTGTACAAAGATGAGTCGCTGCATATCGCTACCGAGGCAAATGTTTTAGCCAATCAGATATAGAAGGGTGGATGGTGACGTACTTTGCTTTGTTGTCTTGGGTTTTTAACTTAACACGAACAGCACAGCAAGAGTATTTACCTTATGCCGATGATGAAAAGTCAGTTCGATGAAACACAAGGTGTAGGTATACTTAAAAGAAAGAGTTTTTAGAATATTAAAACGAAATGAAATAGCTAGTAGATTAGATTAAATTTTAATTTGCAGTTTTGAGAACTTTTTATTAGTTGGTGTTACCGCATTGGTGAAGTAAGTAATTAGTATTTTTTTGTGTCTTTGGGTGACAGGTTTCTTTTGAGGAAAAAAATTACCTATGCAGAAAATACATGACTTTTTCATTATATGAATGCAATGTGATACAACAGGGAACGTGACATTGACGTGGCATGTAAAAAATTGGTTAGTGGAAGTATTTGTAGTATTTGTCCTGTCCCCACTTCCCACAAAAGGTTTGGAGGTAAGGGTTAAAATTATAGAAGGATTGAAAGATCAGAAGACCCATAATATTTATACTACTGGTAAGGTTGGCGGTTGATATGTTAGGTTTCTAATGCCTGCAGTAGCAGAGATATACTTAAATATTTGTCCAACAAAGATAACTCCTGACAATTGTAATATTTGTAATAAATGTCAAAAAATATGTTAATGATATAACACAGATTTAATGAGTATTAAATAATTAAAATTTAATATTTATTGACTTTTTTTTTCGCTAAAATAGGATCCGAAATTAAAATTTTTCGTAAATATTCTCTTTGGATAAAATTGGTTTTATTAATATTATAGTACTATTGCTATTTTACGTTTTCATATTTTCTACCGTTGTTATTGGAATGAGTAAAGTTTTATGGCGACGAGCAACTATCGATTTCCCAGCAGTTTTTCTGGTCATCTGCTTTGTTCAGCAGCTCTCCAAGGTAACTAAATGGACTAGAATCCCTCCCTGCATCCACATTACGCAACAATGTACTGCGAAAATCTTTACTTCTTGATTCGTCCAACTAGACAAAAAAAACATTACAAATTACAAAACAATATACAATAAGCTTTACTATGACTCGCGGCGAGTCACTCGCCTAAGGTTTTTTTTAATATCTCATAAAGATAGGTTGCGTTCTTGTTCTTAACCCTTACCGTGCTGTATAGATCTAGTGCTGAATGAATGAATAACTGTTCAATTTGTGGAGTACGTCTTTTTAAACAGGCAAACGGTAGTAATGTTGAAACTTCCGCAGCGGATGAAACTCCTATGAAAAAGAGGGCCAAACTCCACATGTTTCTAGAAACATCAGAGCTGTTGAGAAAATTTGGGAGTCCGGCGAGAATCCATTCTCTTACTAAGGCTGCTTCCTTTGGTTTCCTTCGTGCCTTTTCAAAAACCTTTAGGTAAAATGTGCAAAAAAAATGAAATTTACACTTGTGGATAGTAATGAATTATTACTAATAATAATGAACTCTTCAATATTAAATTTCAATTAAAATGCATACTTGAGCAACTACTGGTGCCAAAAGCTCAGGGGCAGTTTGACTTGGTGACATGAACTCTGCAATTACCCGATTTAAAATTTCGGACGGAGGTAGAAAATCCAGGATGAACAATGACAAAACTTTTGACACGCTCTGATTGTTACACTTGTTCCCTGACTTGAGTCTATCAAAACACAATTAAAATTGAATTCAATTAAGAAGAAAAGTTACCTTTAACTTTGTTATAGATAAAAATACAACGTGCAATTAACAACGAACTTACAACTGAAACAAAATCTCAGTTCTCTCTGCCATTGGCATTAAAACCTCCGGATCGGGATCGGTTAAAGTCCGAAATTGATAAGCTTAAAGTTTTGTTGTAAATTACTTACCAACATAAAATATTGTAGTATAGAGCTTAAGCGCTTCTATGAAAATACTTATATTTGGTGTGTTTAGCGTCTCATAAGCAACCTTGGTAATTTTCTTTCTCACATCTGACTTCAGTTCCGCATTTAGAACCTTCTTCCTTAAAGCCTGAAATATATTACGACAGATTTTGTGACATTGGACAATGTGGTCTATCCTAAATTAGGATTCTTAATTGAGTTGAAATTAGACCAAGACACATTTTTTTACACGCACCTTTAGCACCAACAGTCGTACAGACACAAATACTTTGTTAATTGGACTTAAAATTGTCAGAATATTTCGAAGAGTTTCTTGTTCAAAATCCACCACACCAAATCCCTCTTGAGGACCATGAATCCATATAAACAAAAGCAACTTCCATACTTCAAATGAATGGCTTTCGGTATCTCGACTCCTAATTATAATTAAGAATATTTTTAGATTTGATTATATGTACAACAAACTCAAACTTCAATTACAAATTTAATGCGTCTTACGTTTCATCAAGCTGGGTCAACCTCAGAGAATACGGTACTACTGCTGCTAACATGGCTATGTTCTCTGGGTAATTTTGAAGATATGTTAAAGAACATTTCAAGCCTGTCAAGCACACGTTCGTAAATGAACTGGTTATTGCTGAATCCAAAATTTGCACCAAACTCGTGGTTTGTTCAGCCTCCTTTAAATTTATACAATCATGGTCACAAAATTATGCACTCGTTCATCACCCACAGCAATTTACAAATTTATTGTTAATTGAATGGACTGAGCATACCAATTGAATTTTTGCTGCAGAATAAAATATCCCATACATTAAATGTGGCCATAATACTTCGTCTTCTTTTTCAAAGCTCTTGTACACCTCCATCAAGGTGTCATACATCCACTGAAATTGAGAATTTTCTTCAAAATATTCAGACAACACCACAACACTTCTGACGACTTCACTGAGAAGCAATAATGGCATTTTCCCCTAAAGATTCAAATAGAGAAAAATAAAGGATGTGGCTATATAATACATGGATTCTATTGTTGAAGTTGTAGATTTTCTTATTATTAGTCAATGAGCATTACTTGAGGATTTTGTAACCACTGTGTGTACAAATCTGTAAGAAATCTGATACAGGAATTCACATCAATCCCATGCTGATTGCCAACAGTTTTTGTGGCGGTTGATAATCTAAAAGAATACAAAATACATGAGTTAAAATTTGCATTACTGAAACGAGTCTACCATTGATAATTGGATTTATTCCCGTATAAATGACACTTACAGAGATGGAAATGTAATCTGTTTGCAGAATTTGGGTTCAACATCGTGCAAAATTTCATCAATTTTAGTGACTAGACGATCCCTGATAAGGTTTCATTAAATCACACAAAAAACCTTGTAACAACCTTTAAGCACTATGTGATATTGAAATTTTTAAAAAAAAATAACTACGTACAGATCTTCATTGTTGGGCTTGTCTATATACTCAATAGATACACATTGTCGTAACAACATTGATAAGGCTTTCAGTCCAGCGGAAACAATCTATGAAATACAACATCTGTCTATCGACAAAAGTTCACAAATATTTATTTATATGACAAATTGAAGGCATTAATACCTGCAGCTGGAAATTTTCATCCACGTACAAATTGATAACAGATAAAAATATCACCCAATTTTCCTCAAACTGGATTTTGCTTGCAACACCGAATACATTTAACCTAAATCAAATTAAAACTGAGTGTAAGCATCATGTGACTTTTTTGTGACATGTATATTTTATTTAGATTGCCTTACTTGAAGATATATTGTAACAGCAATTCATGATCGCTTCGTAAAATCTCCAATGGAATTGGTTCAATGGGTGGAAAAATTTGAGACTTCCAGGATGCTTGTGTTTTCCATTTCAAGTGTGATATAAGAATCCAGCCATTTATTAACTCACACCTCCCAAGCCCTGAAATGACGCTCCTGAAAATTTTAAAACTAGATTAGCACTTCTGAAAACACGAAATGAAGTTAAATGACGTCAAAAATGCATAATCCGTACCATAATGGATTACATATGCTTGGATCTAGTTGAAACCTGCCACATCTCAGTTGAAAAACAAAATCCATCAAATACTCAAAATCAATCAAAACGGTTGCACATTCAGGGTCGATTTCTGAATAGTAATCTGCAAATACAACAATTTTCATTTTGTAAAAATGTTGTTTGTTGTTGTCTCTAATGTTGCTTAAATTTTATGCAAATTTTAATGTACCAGAATTGTTCTCATTGTTGTGGATCAAGTCAATCCTATATATTTTCACAAGATGTTCCACAATAAGTCGTAAGGATCGCACGCATATAAAAATATGTTGCGGGCTGTCGCGCACGTTGAAAAAGGTAACAAAACTTGGATCTGAGAATGCGCCCGCTGCAAACTTTAGAAACGTTCGCAGTCGCTGCAGTGGAATGTCATTTTTTGTGCTTTGCTTATTCCCAACAGGCATCAAGATATACTGACACAAATAAAAGTACACACTGTTAAAACAAATACCCTGATATATGAAAATTATTAAAATTTAAAATATTGCATACCTGGAATGAAATTGTGAATATTCTTGTTGGAATGAAATTATTGTAGTAACCCTTTTCCTCAGGTACAGTATTAACTATCACAGCTTTCTTCAAACGAAGCATTGCTGTTAAGCACTCCCACATCTGTGGCAATTTGCTTAAAAACTCGCAATCAAACTGATTTCCACCGGATTCAAACTCGGTCTGAAAATTAAAAAAAAACTAGTATCTAATATATACGCTTTAGTTAAAATAGAAATTGATGTTCTACTACTCACAATTATATCGTCCGATACAATGTTTTCCCACGTGTCTAAAGTTTCCACAGCGAATTCAACACAGGCAACGCCAAGTGGCCACTTTTCCATCAAGCCAGATCGTGATTCGGAAGTAAAAAGACTCATAACATCATTCGAAGTTACAGTATTCTAGTTAGAAAAATGAATGAATCGTTAATATGAAGTAGTTTGTTGTGACATATTATATAATGAATAGATACACACGCTAATTAGTAGAATATAATAATACAATGAAAAACTATACACAGCACAGCTTACCATTAAAAATAGATTACGCATATGGACGAAGCAAAAATGCAGAACCCTCATATTAAAGTTGTTTTGCGAAAAGATGTTCATGATTTGTGAGAATTTCAACGAACTCAACATTTTGGCCAAGGCGAGGCCTTCCACTGTTGTAATTTCCTCGCAACACCATTTTGTAATCATTGATGACACATATCTGTTAGGTTTTGCGTGATCACTTGCTGTATCTCCTAAAATAGCTCCAGCAATTGTACAGAGTCTCGGGAACCTATATGTATTTATTTCGAACAAAGAAATGAAAACATTTTGAATAAATTAAGATACGTAAATACATAAAAAAAAGTCGAAAATATCCACCATGTTTTAGTAACCAACATAAACGGATGTATATATAATTCGCATTACTTGCCTTGTACTTGTGGTAGCATTCTCAATGAAGGATTTGATGATATTTCTATCTTTGAGAGTGAACTGCATCTTTCTAGTGTAGACATGGTTAAGACAGGAAGACACAAACAGTGCTGCGTCCAGTTCTAAATACGGACTTTTCAGTGATTTCAATAACTCCACCCCAACTACAGCCGTTTCACAGACAAATTCGTCCCCAACTAGTTTCATGTATGCGAGAATAGTTCTTTGCAGTTCTTCATCCTAATAAACAAAACCATTGTTAGTTATTCAACCTGTACAGTAAGTATCACATTAAGCACTAATTTAATACAACAACAATGCTGAATATTCACATGCAAACATCAGCAAACTTTAAATTTGTTCGTTTTGACTACAAAAAAAAATCGTTTTGGTTAATAAAAAACCATAAATTTTCGGCGTGTAATTATATGGTACACACGGCTTTACATGTTTACATACCGGAGACTTTGATGAAATTATGGACTCAATCCTCTCTAAAAACTGGCCTTTTCTAAATTTACTGAGACGAGATAGAAACGTTTTGGCAGTTGTAGTGTTTATCATCTTCAAGATGTCTTCGGCATGCGAAAGTAGAACCCACTCCTCTACGGTGGGAATGTCACCATCATTCTACACAAAATCAAACCATTGCTATCAATTATAAAATGTACCTAACTTTGGTATGCTTGATCTCATATAAAGCTATATATACTGATACGCCATACCAAGTCATTTAAGATTATAGTTAGGGCACAGTCCATAAATTCTTTTCGAGGATCTAATTTCAACTTCAGAAATGTTTCAAGCACTTGTGTGTTAGGATATGATATGCCTGAGAGTAAGTCAATACAACATAAACGAAGAGCGGCGTCGTGATTAGGAAACGATTCAAATGTTTTCTGTAAATGCATCCAATCTTGGGCAGTAGCTTCCGAATACAATTCTACCTTCAGTTCTTCATTGGAATCTAAACAGAAATCAGTAATATAACATTGTCAAATTTAACAATAATACACTGGGCAGGGGGCTCATGTTTCTCCAGATAGTAGTACCGAACCTGACTGAAGAAAAAACTGCATTGAATACGCAAGAACACCAAACTGTTGAACAAATAACGCTGAAAGGCTGGAACCTTCTACAGACGTATATATGTTGGCATAGTTATCCACTACTTTTAACAGTAGTTTCATGATGAAGCTGAAAAATTAAATTACCACAATTTAATACCAACCAGTGTGACTGGATCTATTGTTGTTTTATAAGGCAAAATATATCAATTGGCACTTGTACACAATACCTTCCAGTCAAAGCTTCTGGTGGAAGCAACTTATCGTTGTTAGCCGATTGTTTCACGATCAGCACCCAATAGGACGCCGTGGTACACATCCATGTCAGCCACCTTTCAACTGATTGTACCTAATCCACAAATAAAGACAATTGCCAATTATAGTAAAATATTTTCTTTTTTAAATAAAGCTTTCTACCAGTACTAGCGCTTACATACCTCCTCGTGAAATAAACGTTGTAAGCTGGTAAATAGATCCTCTACAGGAGGTATCGCATCCGCGTGCAATGTACAAAGTGTTGCAATCAAATAATTGAAAGATTGTCCTTTGGTTATTTTCAGAATGTCTTTTTCAAAAGCATTCAAAATATTCTGCAATACTACTGCCGAGTCTTCATTCCATTTACTCTCCAGATGCTGCTGACGCCCGCTCAAAAGTATCCACATAATCGGTAGAATGTCTGAATATTTGATTGCTTTAATAATCAATTGGAGTAAATTGTCACCATGCCCAGAACTTTCTTTCTTTTCCCAATTGCTGTGGTCTGATTTAAACCTCTTGACTATAATATCCATGACGGCAGGCATGAGACATCGTACACCTAAATTAATATTAACTAATTAACAAGACTGAAACCATTGGTTGCACATAGGACCAAGATCAATTGTCTGCACTTAGCTAACCTGAGCTGCTGGCAAATTCCGAGGATACCAAAATATCGCAAAGGTTTAAAACTTTTGGAACATCCACAAAGCTTTTAGTTGCGTGATGTTCATGAGACAGTAACGTAAGAAATTGGAACATTTCCTCCACCAACAATGAAGCATTGCTATTACATGAAAATAGTAGTTAAACATTATAACATGTTTTATATGCTTAAACTTTATATACGCTTATTAAAATATATTAAGAATTTCACTCTATAAGCTAGTGTTTCTGTACCGAATGTGACCGTCTTCTAAAAAGGCTATCTGCTTAATTACAAATCCAAGAAAAACTTGATTCGAGTCAACAAGACCATAATTTACATGGCCACTAATGAGCTGCTTTAAAAGCCTGAGGACTTCTATTTGAACCGTAATGTCACTCGTTGTTGTGTAAATCTGTGCAAACATTGATGAGAATGTATAAATGAACAAATAATACAAGATAAATTTTTACAATCCCTGATTTGTAAAAGGAAAATGCTGCCTTGTCAAACATAATTTACCCTTAAGCCCGAGACAACCGCTGGCTCGAATTGTCGAATAAATGCACTCAGGGCTGACACTTCAGCCGAAGATCTTGAAAGCGTAGCTGACTTTTCTTCATGTGGAAATCTAAAATGCAATGAACTTAAATGTAAAAGAGAACCTTTGTTTCGAGCAACACAAAACTAGTTATACTAATACTAAATATATAATAAATACCTAAGAAGCTTATTTGGATTGAGAAATAAAGCAAATCTGTCCCGTGATTTACATTCCGTAGATATGGGATCTGTTGTCTGCTCAAACTTGTATCCAGCAAAAATGGATTGAAGCACCTTTGTTAATAGATATACATTTTAATTTAAGTTTTGCACCCCACTATAGAATAAGGATTAATAAAAACTTAAAATTTTTAAAATAAAAACTTAAAATTTTTAAAATAAAAACTTATTCCCACCTTTCTAATGCATTTCAACGAATCCGTTGGAGAAAATACAAATATAGAATTTGTTATGCATAAAATATCTTCAATCAATGTTGACATGCCAGGATAATCGGATCGGATTACAGCAAACATTTTGCCCAGAGTCTCCAAACAGGCGGACAGTAAAGATGTAAACTTGGCTGTCACAGCAGCGTCCAAGCTACAGCGATAAACTCTCCACGATTGCATTATGGATTGGTTAATTTTTCTCATGTGAATTGGACACAATGTTACAGAGAAATATGGACCCTTTGCTTTTTTATCCGTTTCCGATTCCAGAGCTTTCTTTTCAGCTTCCAATTTCTGCGAGAACTTTTTTACCGGAGAAATAACTGGCGATGTGGAAACTTTTCTGGAACCACCCGTATTACTTGATTGTTCAATTATGTTTTGGTACAGTTTCAGAACAGCAATAATGTGCTGCATTAAAGTTGTCCCATATGTACAAACCTAATAAAATTTGTTAATGCATTAGTATAAAAGGGGTTTAAAGTACTTTTTATTGATAAACTGTCACAATTACTGCTGAATTGTTGGACAAAAATGGATTCCCTTCATCAAATGTTTTTCCTTTAGCTGTTACACGATCATAAAAGTCCGAGGCCAAGAACAAGTTGCACAGAATTTTAAGAACGCTCTGGTGAACACCGATATCATAAATGTACGAAGAAGAGCGTATTAGATCCAAGTATAGGCCCAGCAGCATTCCTGCGTCACTAATCCTACTCTTGAGATGCCAAGCAGTTTTGAACAGATATGGTGGATACGATTCACTGAGATGAGCAATAGCAGCTTGGTAACCGACCTTAAAAATTTGTGAAGTAACAGAATTAATTCTCATCAAACACTCAAATATTGTGTTTACACTTATACAAGTAGGTACTTCAGCCAAAAATTATTGTCAACGCCAAAATAACAGATTTCTCTAGTTAAATTCTACATGACATTCATTTTCTGTCAAAAAAAGTTTTTTTTTGTGTTCACGAAGTGTAGACTTTTTCTTTAACACAAAAGCAATTCAGGGCAAATTTAAAATGATTACAAATTTAATGAATATTTTGTTACGAACCCATACGAAAGTTTACTCTTTAAAAACACCACCTTTCTTGCTGTATTTAAAATTTAACTGAAGTGCCCACGTAAACTAGCATGCACCTTAAAAGTAAGTTTTTGAATCTTGTTCCGAAAATAGATTTTTATGGAATAAATTATTGTGTTACTTAATTAACGTACAAATAAATTTTTCTTATCCGATGAAACAGCTGGAACAATTAACTTTCCAAGCATATTTTCCAGGGTGCTGGATGTCAACGGTCCGGGTTTGTGACAGATCCTGCACGGGGTTGCTTGGTACGTAATATGTAATTTAAAATTCAGGTCTTTTACAATACATTGCGGACACAAAATACCACACCGATCCGGGTTCCATGAATCTGTCACGGATACACCGTCTATGTATCTATTTGGAGTAAAAATTTGTAGTTAGTTTGCCTTTTCGTTTGTGGGACTCATCTCGATTGCTAATAGTGATTCATTTTTTATTTTATTTTTTAAAGAACATACTTTGGTAGGCAAAGTACAGCCGCATTCCGAACCCGCATATCTTCATCAGATAAATACTCGAGAATAATATTTAAAATTTGCTGCTTCCTTGTCTCCCCATTTATTGCAACATTCCACTCAATATTCGCTAGCAGTTCAATTAAATCTGCCTGTACATAAAAAAAACAATGCAAACATTGTAAGCGCAACGAATCCCTTGTAACGCTTTATAGAGTAGTCTTACGTTCAATTACCTTTACTAGCCAGTATGGATTTGAAGAAACCGTTAAGCTGGTGCTAAACAATTCTTCCGCTAGAATCAAATTATCTGATTTCCACAGCTTTGCAAGGCAGGAACTGACTGCGGCAATAGCACATTTGACTCCAATATTAGATGAGTCCAAAAGGCCCTTCTTTAGAATAGATGTCAATTGAGACAAATCAGTTTGAATATTGTCCTTGGGTCGTTGAACGACCAAGCCCTCCAACATGTAGCCTGCAAGAACATAGGTGCATCCTCGTAGCAAGGGATCTCCATGAGAGGCGTATAAACCAATATCGTCAATTCTCTGAGCTGAAGCATCCTCATTCTCCACCAAATCGTGGGACAAAGGTAAAAAATAAATATCTAACGATATTTTAACCAAGTTGACCAGACAGTTTATAGCTAAAACTTTTACGCTGATTCTGATTTCTCCGTCAGGGCGTTCATAACCTTTGTGTCCTGCAAAGTAAATTGTATATAATTCAGTGTGACATAAACTGTCATTTTGTATACAATCATAACATCAATGAAAATAAAATTACCAGCAAGAAGAAAATTGTATGCTAAGAAACGTGCACAGTAATACACCGGCGGATTCTTTTCATAGAGGGACCCTATTTGTAATTCTGGAAAGTTCTGCAAAATCACCTCCTTCGCTTTTGGCTGCGATTCATCATCGGAATGTTGTAAAATTTCTGGATTACTGTCTAAATCTAAACCAACAAAGAAAAAAAAGTTAAAACTTAATATTTAGGCTGGTCATAAACGCATTTTTACGGGAATGTTGAACATTAGTAGTGCAAAACAACATGGGTAAATCTAAATCGACGTACCTGTAGGATTTTCTTCTGCCGTAATTGTACCCGAATTTCTACGGCTTAAAATAATGATATCACTTTCCAGATCCCTAGAGTCACTTGTAGAAGATGATAGGAAACTTCTGAATTTTGGAATGTCATTGTCGGTTTCGAGAAGTTCGGAGGACTCTTCAGGAAAAGTAAGAGACTCTAATTCAGAATCTGAAATAAGCAACACAAAGCAAATTTAAATATATTGCATTTGCTACATTCACATCATTTTTCATAACTAAATAATATATCACTCACCTAATGAGCCTCCATGACTTAGAATTGATTGGGCGGAAAATGAACTGTTGTCAATACTATTTTCAATTCCGTTAGGGGAAGTAATACTATTTTTGAAAGGTCCTATGGGATCTGTTAGTAGTTGTTGGAGAGTTTCTAAACTAGTTGTCACGACATTGTGGTCATCATGATTGCACAAAATCAAACACATTTCATACACCTGTATACAAGAAATGTAAACGATTACATAAACTTGGTTACATAATGTACATAATGTAATGTATTGAAAAGAAACATACTTGAACTAATTGCAGCACCACATTTGGGACTTCAGATTCCGGAAAAGACGTCGAATTTGAAGTTAGATTATACAGTGGATTAATGACATGACGAATGCATTGCATACTTCCTATTATTGCTGAGACACTGTTTTCCATTAACTTAGGCTTGAGTAAACCTGACAAAAAGACATTTGAAATATGAGATTAGATTTGCCTGATAATTATATTTTACTAACAATTAACTTACCGGTAACTTGATGTAGTAACTTCGGCAAAAATATATGTGGTTTTTTAGAATTTTGACATATAGAGACAAGTATAGATGCTGAAGCGCGTCGTATTATTGCTGATGATGACTGCAAATTCGTAATGTACTCTCTGCACAAATGCTGTAAATGGACACCATAAATACATAGTTACAAAACGTCACTAAACTTGTGTCAAAGTAACCAGATTAAAAAAAATAAAATTTACATTGATCTCTTGATCCTGAGCAAATGGTCCAAGGCTCTGAAATATGTCGGAGAAGTAGCTTGCCAAATTTTCGTACAAATATTCCTCCGTTCGCTTGGATATTTGTACGAAACAAGGTAGTAGACTAGCGAAAAACGCTCGACATTTTTGAGGCCTATGACATAAAATAGAATCCGTATAAAATTTGCTTCAATAAATACAAAAGCACATTTGTCGTGCTGAAACAGTTCTTCTTCCATGGCATTTCGAACTATCATATTTATCACTGCACTGGTGACTGGACAAACGACATTGACAACTTACTTTATATGAGAACTGATGTGTGCGAATATTCCGAGTGCGGTGCGAAGAGATTTGGTATTTTGATTTCTTCTAATTTCTTTATATATTTCCATATGTAGTTTTGGCAGGTTTACTCAAGCCTAAGTTAATGGAAAACAG
>JAITYZ010003788.1:0-11809 GCA_027744595.1 Paronellides praefectus
TGTCTTGGGCCTACCTTGTACATCTTGGAGCCCAATCACTTCATTCATTCCATTACTTCTGTCAGACTCCAAATCCCTAATTTTATCTCTTGCTTGTCTCACAGCATCATAGCAGTGATGGGGAATTTTACGTCCGTTACGGGACCTCACTTCTTTTAACGAATATCCTGACAGTACTTCTGACTTGCAACGGCCTCCGATACGAATGATCTCGGGAGGAATATCTTCCTTCTGATAAAATCCCAAAATCCCCTCTAAAAATTGATCCAATGCGTGATTTGTGTAACAAACGACAGTAATTGGATTTCCGCCTGGATCTTCCCATAGTTCAGAGTTTTTTAGCAAAACTTCAGCCACTTTTAAGGCCAAGAATGTTTTGCCAGTGCCGGGCTGTAAAAATAAAGTTTAATGAACATTAAAATCTCATACCTACATTATTAATAAATTAATAAAAAAGATTATGGCATACAAAAAATATTTTTTTAACTGACCGGTCCTTGGATAATTGTAAACTCGTTGGTAAGTGCAGCTCTAAAAGCTTCAAGCTGGTTGTTATCTAATCCAAATTCCTTTGCAGTTGGCCAATTGTCAGCTTGGAGAGGAGCAATGTATCTATCCTCCCCACTGGCCAATTTAACTTGCAATAGTTTTGTAGCATTACGAAGATAATTTGGCGCTTCCACTGACCTATTCGCATCCACAATGAACTTTTTCATGGGAAACTGGTCCAAGTCCAAATTCTTCAGTGTTTCAAGGGTATAACGATAGGCTTCCAGGTATACCTCAGACTCGAGCATAAAATATTCTTGATTGTCATCATAAACCGGAGGAGATCCTTCCCAGGTCACGGTGAGAACCCCCTTCTCAAGTTCTTTGGGATTTCGGTTGAAGACCACACCAAAGTATGTATTATTTTGCTGAAAGCAGTTTTCGTGTGTGGTCAGAAGAACCAGGGAACCAGGAAGAAGCCGTTTGGATTTGTCCCATTTGACTCTTTTATAGTCTTCCTCGTCCAGTTGCAGTTTGTGGACAATTGTGTCTCGTTCCTTTTCCACTTTGAGGAAGCTGACCTCCGGATATAAGCGAACTTCTCCTAAAGGCATCCTCTTTAGCCGTGCCAGGTACTTTTGTTTATCGTTCAAAAGAATGTCGATACCCTTTCTTAACGGTCGGCAACTGTGTCATTTCCGGAACGAAGTTCAACAACGCTGGGGATAATTGCAATGTCCTTGATATCATTAGGCGGCGTGGCTGCATCCATTTCTGCCTCATCTTCAGCATTAAATCCATATTTCTTACGACGTACGACAGTTTCCTCCTTCTTCACTTTGCGCTGACTTGCCTCACCAAGTTGTTCACTTAGATCATTGAACATTTTATACAAACTCCCGGTTTTATCACACTGATTTGACGCTCCCAAACACATTGTGATAAGCATCATAAAATAATTCTCTAACGCGATGTCCGGCATGACTTTGGAAACAGACAAACAAAACTGGTAAATATTTTGCAGCGCCTTTACTGGATCGCAATCCACTGGAAATTTCCTAAAGACGGGTAATAATAATAAACTGTTATAATACTATGTCATATAATTTTTGGGGAAAATGGGTCGAATAGAACATGGAGCTTACTGATATGGCATCCTTTTCAAAGTTTTATTAGCTATTTTCGGCACTGCTCTAGTTAACTGCGTCACAAATGGTTCGCTGCAGCATGCCGAAAGAATATTGGTTTGCAATTGATGAAGGACGGACACGTCCACACAAATCTTCTCGCCAAGAATTTGAATAGCCACGACTAGCATTTCGTCTGTCAACTTATCGTCTTCCAGAATGGCTTTCCAATCCTCCTTGTCTTTGTTTATGGACATTAAAATCTCATCGGTCGACTGGCTTAAACAATAATAAAGCCGTTTAAATCCAAATACAGGGCCATATCTATGATTAAAAAATATTCCAATATTGATTTACAATGCCAGCAAAATGAAACATACAAAACCTGTCAACAATTTCTGATACCTTTCTATTTTCTTTGCCGACCTTTGTTCGACAACTCGCTCCTCTTCATCCCTGCCACTGTTATCATGACTTCCATTTTGTTCCGGTCTAACTTGATCCCGAGAATTCCTCCAGGTGCCTCTACCCCCTCCATTACCATCATGACCATTTCCTGCATAACCTCGACTACCGTTCCCTCTGCGCCCTCCATTATTATCATTATTTTCTCTCCATGAACCGACGACGGGGTCTCTATTTTGGAAATTGTTTGTAGGCATTCGCTGATCTCCACCGGTTCTATCCCTCTGCCTACCATTGTTACCATCTTGTCCGAAAGCGCCTGAAGGAGAAGGAAACGAACCCTGTGATAGACGAGAAGGGAACTGATTCCGTTGATTTTCAACGAACGCTGCTTGCCCTTGTCTAGCTCCAGCGTTCCCTCTGGAACGTCCTCCTCCACGTAAATTACTTTCCTGCATTTGCGCTTCGCGTCCACCATTGTAGTTCGGTTGTAAAAAAGCGTCTTGAATATATGTATCTTGATTCTGTTGATGTCCAACAAACGGTGGTTGTCCGCCTCCCGCATTACCTCTAAAGTATCCACCTCTAGCATTATCTCTGGCGTGTCCACCTCCCCGTGGATTGTTATTCTGACCCCTGTTTCCGGCTCCATTTCTTCCACGTTTCCCACCTCCTCCAGGGTTACTCATTTCTTAACAGGTGCCTTCTGCACTTGGATCAAAGTATTTAAAAAAAACTCGGCCAAACCGACAAACTTCTTTCCTCTATCACCAGTAATTACCAGTGTTCTTCAAAAATGGGGGATATTTTACAATTCGAAAAAATGTTGAACTAACTGACAACTCGTAGTCGATGATAAAAGTACCATACACATGACACACTTTTAAAAATTAACCTCCGTCCATATTATTGAGCATTAACACTGCACAATAAAGTAACTTCCAACAATCAAATACATAAAGTACAATGTTCACATATCACAAAATGATTACTAAATGATCACTTCAACAATTGAATGTTAAAACCTTTCATCAACTTTCATCAAAGTTTATAATATAAATGCAAGTAAAGTAGAAGGGAGCACAAAAAAATCTGCGCAGCTGTTTGCTTACTTTTCTGTGAACAAGGCAGGTTCTAAGAAAAAAGCAATGCGGAGCGCAAAACATAACAAGCAAGCAAAGCAGATAAAAGACAAACGTTTTGATACGAATTTATAATACATACGTCATCACGGCAAATAAAACGAATTGATTGATAGGGTTGATTGCTGGTGATAAAATACATAAACTGACAAAATATTATACAGTATTTACGGGACTTACAAACTTACAATATGAAATTTGGGTGATTATGATGATGACGGATGACTCATTTAATTATCATCAGTGAGGAATCATCACAATCAATCACTAATCACATCCTGCAGATCATGAGTCATGACAAATATTAACTTTTTATGTATTGAGTATATTGATCCGATATATTGCGCAGGCAAAAATGCTACTTTGACACAACAACGCAAAACAAAAGGTTAGTGGGCGGCTATGGAACAGACCAGGAAATGGGCAAAACTTTCTTCTTTTACCACACTCGAATAGAAAACTTTCCAATTTGTCGCAGTGAGGTCCAGTCCAGGGAATACATGATGCGCTAGAGAACATTCTTTAAGAAGCTTCGGTGTTTCAGGGGGGAGGAGGTACTAATGGGTGTGTGACGTTAATGTTAATGTCTCCATTTACCCTATGTTAAAAAAGCGTGACATGACGGGGATGGGGGTCCGAAAAAATGACATTTTGGCGTTACCTTCTTTATGAATGTCCCCCTACCTGGCTGGATTAAGGAATGCCAGATTGGAAAATGTTGCCACATTTCCCTTTTAACTTGATCGGAAATCTCGGATAGTTCATAAGTTAACTGGGACTGAACTGAGAAACCAGTTTGCGGCGAGATCACATTTTGCATCACGGAAGTTAAAAGCACGGATGCATATTACGCGGGACAAGTTGACCAAATCATTACCGTGCTTAAGAAGGAATATCTAAATTATTTAATCCAAGCTTAATACCATCAACTCCAATAAATAAACAAATTATTTATAGATCCTTGCGTGAGTATGCTTACAACAAAGAAATTTTATCGCACAAACACTTTAAGGTAATTTGCGTGATGTCTGACTAAGGTGATGTTATATGAGAAAAAAGTATTGGGGCAATGAAATTAGGCAAATTAGGGATTGGCTAACAAAATGGTATGTTAAATAAATGTTTTAGAAGTCACCATCCGTCCGTGTTGACAAATGTGCATGAATTTTATTCAATTTGTGCAATCTTTCACCAAGTGCTCGCTCACCAGATAATAATATAAAAATCCTTACATCCTATTTTGTAAATTTTACGTTTTTCTGCTTATCCTAACAACATTGATATTGTTGCATTCAAAATGGCGTCCATAATGGTAAAAACATTTATTTTATCAACAAAGTAGTAAATGTGAACATCCACCCTAAACACCCTCACACTCTGCATATATTTTTGCATCCATTTCGACTTTCTGGTCGTTTTGTCGTGCAACCAGGCTCTGCGTAATTCAAAGCAGGCTTCGTAAAAGCGACCAAATTTCTTGTACACTGTCACCAGATACAAGATGGTAAACACTGACGCAAATCCCATGATTCTGGCTTGTCGACCTTCCAGCTTGATAGCACCGTATAACGCAAAACTTGCAATTCCCATGGTAAGTACTTTCTGGGCGGATTGTACCCACGTGCGGTACGTATCCATGAAAATCGAGTGTAGCATCCTGAACGAACTGAAAACATGGATGAAATGTTTCTCGCTCCTGAGTAATTGTTTGGTCTGATGGTTCTTACTCTGTGGGCTGGTAGTTTGTTAACATGTATTTGAAAATATAATTATTAGCTATTTTAATAGTATTAAAAATTAATTCAGATGCGGGAGTTATTGACTTACTTAAGTTCATTTAAAAGTTGAATCCCAGCAGAGACATAGATATAAGCGGGGAATATGTAAAAGTAGATATTTGTCAAAAGGTTATTCCATATCCAACACTGCACCAGAATTAGAGGGACCCTCAAATACATCAAGTGTGGCTGCTGATTTAAATCCAAGAGTGAAGTTAGAAGATGAGGTGTTTCTGGTCTTTTCCGCATCAGGAGAAAATTTTGAAGGAATATCAGGTTGCCAACTATCAACATTGTTGTCAGGAATCCATTGCATTTAACGTGTATCCCTCCACCCCGGCCTTTTACTGAAGCGTTCCCCTCATACGCAACTTGTATCGTTTTGAAAAACTTGATATATTCTGAAATGAAGTTGAGGGTAACATCACCCCGAACCACCGCTTGGAAATTGAAAACAACCGAATCGGTGTAACAAATGAGGACATAAATTGTTTGCGCGACAACTGACAGAGAAGCACCCTCACTCTTCAACGAAAAAAGACGATACGCCACAAAAACTATGTAGAATATATTCACAAATTTATTTGCTATTTCAAACAGCTGGCGAAGTACCACGGTGCTTTTTTGACTGACTTGTGGATTTCTTCCGCGTGAATAATCACGAAAGTATGAAGGAGTCCCACCTACCGCCCACGCAAAATTTCCGGCCAGTAAAAGGTAAAATCTGGTGAGGTTTGACAACATGTTTTCCAAACTTTCCTGGATAATCGATTGATTATATTTTGAAAGGAAACCTATAGCTCAACAATATATCAAATTATGGGAATGAATTTGACAAAGTTTTATGCTGCTTGTTTGGAACAAAATGGTTCGTGCTTCTTTTGGAAAAACCTCGAAACGTTGTAAGAAGGTGCTTTCATAATATAAGCTCATAGATAAATAATATTAGGTAGCTAAAGATGACATAAGTCACTCATTTTGGTATATGAAAACTGAGGATTGAAGTACCTCTAATAAAATAACACTTTATTTTGCATTACTGGCTTACCTCATTTCGGCATTACTCATTCTTTGGCAAAAACACTCATTAATATTTTTGCACATGTTCAATTATTTCCAGATAAATTCACACAAATGCGATTTTGTCGTTAGGTTTGAATATAAAAGCATTTTGATAAAACTTTCCCCATTGTACAAAGCTCATAAGAAGGATATACCGTATTTCCGCAACAAACAGCAGCTGCGGAATTTTAAAACTCGCAGTAAAAAGGGACTGCGGTTTGTCGAGAGCTGCGGTTTCTCGAGGGCTGCGGAAAATCAATTCTCAACAGATTTTAAATTTTATTAGTCGTCTTGAGTTACGTACATGGCATTACTACACGAATTAATTATTAATTTTCCGGCCTAATAAACCACATTTCAAATAATTAAGTATTATCACTTTCATTTTCACTCATCGTCATAAAAAATAATCTCATTTTCCATTTCTCCTTTTATTTGATTGGTATTGTCAAGTTGATACTTGTTTTTTCTGCTCTTGCAATTGCTTATATATTTAAACTGATGGGATACGATGTTTTTCGTTTTTAAAATATATTGGATGCTTATCTTTCTCTATCGCAAAATAATTACCAAATTAAATTAGCAAATTATACGTTAAACTGAATTGTTAAACTACATCAGGCAAGCTGAGTGGTGCTCAAATGTCTTTGTAGTGTTGTTGGTTTAATTTTGAGGGACTGCGGTTTGTCGAGGGCGGCGGAATTTCAAAATTCGCGGTGAAAAGGGACTGCGGTTTGTCGAGAGCTGCGGTTTGTCGGGAGTTGCGATTTGTCGCGGAAATACAGTATTCTTGAAAATATAAAACGACTGCGACTTGAAGTTTATGCATTTCTGTGAAAATAATATCCGTAACAAAAAAGAGGACTCAATATTGATCGCGTAAGAGCGTGGTATAAATCCTTTGACAGATAAATATAATATATTTAAGCTGGTACGGCATATTAAGCTGTTTTTCACAAAAGTGAACAGAAGTAAAATATCAAATAGCTGAAATGTAATCGTCAAACTTATAAATTTGGTTGGGACTCTGGCATTTTATTCTGGCGTCAAGCATTAGACTAGATGGTTCAAGATTAGCTTGATTAGCTAAAGCCAAGGTGACCACGTAATGCGCTAAATGTTTAAATTATTTTGCTAAATCGATAAATTCTTTGTTTCGAGCAAAAGTAAACGATTGGCAATGGTTAATAAAATGAATTGACTTTATTGTTTGCGCTTTTAGTTTTAGAAAAATAATTTCAACATTGGTGATTTTTTTAATGAAATATCAAAGGTTCGCTAGTATCTAATTAAAAGGGGGTATTATTAAACACATTTCTTAAAAGAGAAATGAACAGAATACCAAACACATGCAACTGGTATCCTGCAGGTCGAGCAAATGTCTAAAATATTGTTATAGTTAAATCCTGGGCCTATTTTTTAATAAAACTTCAAAATTTAAATAAATCTTCCAGTGGACATTATTGCTGTAAAGATATCGATTTGAAAATGTCTCTTTAGCAAACTTTATTTGCTCGGTATAAAGAGATTCGAGAAAGGACATGCTGAAAGTATTTCTTTACATAGTTACTACATGTGCTTTTAAAATGGAAATGCAATATTTACTTTGCATAAAAAGGGTTTCCTCTCGAGGGACATGTTGCAAATTCTAAATTTTGTACGCAATTGTTTTATGTTTAAGTACAATTAGTAGTAACTTGTAAAATTGTAATCCTCACTTTTTTTATATAAAATGTTGCTCAACTATAAATAAATACATAATACTGAATAGGTGGTAGTTGGTAAATAAGCTTATAATTGGACTGGAAATAAACATGGAGATTATCCAGATTCTAAATAGTATATTTATTCAATAAATCAAGCGTTTATAGTTGATACAAAAATATACAAGCTGGGTCATTTCAGGTGAAAATGGACCACGAACGTGTATTATGTTAGCCAGCATTCTCGTGACTTATCTGAAATCAGGCACTAAATATCACTAAATATAGGAAAATGGTATAAACTACATATTAATATGCTAAGATTATCAAAAACCAAAAAACAGACGCTTACAACCAACATTTTATTAGCTTATAAGAGGATATACCACACAGAAATGATTCATTTGATTTTTACATGGAATAAACCAATTAAATTAAACGGCTACTTTAAAACTTATTTAACAAGTACTTCATCAACCAAGTTTTAATATTGCGGGATCACATGTAAATTCGTAAAAAGTCGTATCTTTTAACCAACCTTAAGTATTAATTTTTAGAGCATTACGTTCTCTCCTTTTCATTAACCCGAAATCTCATGTTATTGAAACCCAAGATCGTCTACAAAATCCAGCCAACCAGCTCGAAGCAACATGAATTGATTGTAAAAAATAGTTTTTAAAATTTGAGGTTTTCAAACGAGAAACCATTAACCATGCATGTTTGATCCATAGGTTGCACGTACAAAGAAAATGCCTAACATTGATGCAAGACCAAATAAATTTACATTTACCACTTCGCAAATACAGGTTCAACTCAAACAAAAAGACTATGCAACCAAATATTATGCCTCCTAACAGTAAAGTAAATATAACAAGAATATTCCCCGTCATGGTCGGTTTCTCTAAAGGTCCTTTTGCGGAAAACGTTGCATTGAAAAGTTTTACAGGGGTTGAAAGGAAATCTTGCCACCAATCAAAAATCCCAGATGCTTGCATTCCATTCATCCTAACTAATAAATGAGGAGGAACAGAATCCCAAAAATAAAAGACGTAAAAGGAAGGAAAGAAAGTGTCAGCGCCAAGACTAATGAGCTTTCTTCGTTTAGTTGATTTGCTGCTAATGTTGCTTGCAATTTGGTAAGAAAGATAGGTAGGAAGGAAGAGAGCAGACTTGTTACAGGAGCGTACATGCTGGACTAGTATCTTTTGATCCACTTCCCGAACAGAATCTTTAAATTTTATCTTGTCCACTTCGGAACTGGCGTTGGTTAGGAAAATATTTTCTCGAAACAAATTTAACAATTCTACTATATTTTTTGACAGTGATGAATGTAATCTTGTATGTTTATCAAAAAATAGAACTGTTGGATCCTGAGAACTAAAGAAATAAGATATGAGGGATATTTTTGACATCATAGTTATGCCATCACACAGAATGCGATGGGGGTTTTCTATAATGTCCGCGTGCGTTAACGATACGTTTAAGCCAACATTGTTCTCAGAAAGCCACTCAAAACTTTCAAGCCTTATATCCGCCGTTGGTACAAAAGTTGTAAAATTATTTTGGACCAACTCGCGAAACATTTTGTAAGGCTTTGTATGTCTGGCTTCAATCATCCTGTAAACATTATCGCCTTTGTACGCATTGCTGAGAACAATTCCAACCATGGAAACGATAAGTGTCACGCAACGGATTGTATGCCACTTGAAATAAGACAAAGTAAAGCTCACATCTGCCCCCAAGACTAGTCGCAAATAGACATCCACATGATTCACAAAACTCATGACCCCAAACACGGTCACCTGTCCAAGAAAGAATGGTAGCAGTCCGAAAAGAAGGAGAGTAAACGAAAATGCATACCAAATGTAGTTATCAAAAACGTTAACAAGTTCTGAAAAAAGGTAGAGAGGTCGTTAATATTTCGCTGCAACTGACAAAGCGCATCGAATCAACTTTGTTTTGAATGCTCAAAGGATGCAAAACTGGAAAATAGTGAGGGATTATTATGGAACGAAGTGCGAATATGAATTTCGGATAGGACTGTTGGTTTACAATGTGTCCATTGGCGCAGTTATGAATTCGAGGATACCCAAGTGTATAAGTAAAGTTTCGAAAGATCGACTGCCACTCATGAACATAGGCCAGGGCAATGCTGTCGGGAACTGAAATGGATGGAATGTTGGTTCTACGGTTATTTGAGAGATAGTTGGAACATTGAAAAAAATGAGCACGAATTGAATCCGAACCACTTCTTGAATGGTCGCCGTATAGATATAACACATCCAAGTAGATGGTTTCATGATTTGCTGGGTACGCCATCCCGTTCCTAATTAAGTCCTTGGGCTTCGAGAAATCCATGGCTTTGTGGAGGATGACATTTGTCGAATATCAAGTTCAACACAAACAGCTCTCAAATGAAAAAATAAAGGACTGTGAACATAGAACTTTGAGATTAGACATTTTATTTCTTTGTTCGAGTTTTTATTTAGTTTCATGTTGGGAAAGACATACAATTCTGACTTTCGATCTGCGTAGGATATCACAATTTATTTATTTATTTATTTATTTATTCAAGAACCGAAGATCAATCCTTGCTTTCACGTAATATCTAACAAGTATCGGCATCGAAAATGGGGATAAATGTAGTCTTAGCGCGTTGTCAACGAGTATAAGACAGTGCTGAGTAGCAAATGAAAAGAGTAAGTCGTTTAAGTTGAAGTAAGCTGGCTCTATTTTCTGGTGTCCTAAAAATGGCTCAACAAACGGTGTTATAAACTTTATTGTTGCAGCAGCTGCAGGATTTTTCACAAATACAAGGGAAGCAATTGCAACCGAACAAACCGCAAGTCTTTGTCTGAAATTCATCTTGACTTGTTTTTAATGTTTTTAATCTTTGAGTTTGATCTGTGCCTTTAGTAAAGTACGCGAGTGCAGGAGTTATTATTTTCTTTCAATTTTGCAATGCTGGAAATTTCACTGCATTCAGATGGAAACCGCTAAGAACAACTAGCTCTAAACTTAAATTAGAATTCATTTATGTTGTATGGCAACTATACTTCGATAAAAATCCTAATCTATAAATATATCCAATTATTTTATTCTGTTCAAATACAATGTGGTTGCATATATATTCAGTTGTTCTGTCGGTTGACATGCTCCCCAAAATTGGGAAATACTACAACATGTGTTCCATTTTATGCGCAAAATTCTAAAAGGATATATAGGTACATGACATAAATTTGTCTCAACTAAATAAAAAATCGGCCAATTAAAACACTTATCGATTGCAATATTATGTACTTGTCTACTGAGATTTTTGGTATATATATATATATGGTATGTATGTAATTCTTTAATTCTCACTGTCCAAGGATTTTCAAAACGAAGTTTTCAAACGTAGATACGTACAGCAGATCACACATTTTGTTTTAAAACCAACAACTTCATGTTTTACAGAAAACTATGTTACATTGCACTGCAATGATTATCATAATGTTCAATTTCAATACAAATTCTTCAATTCAAGCTATAAAAAGTGGGTGGTGGAATAAAAAATCTTCATTGAAGATTTTTTTAAAATTAATGTTTGATGGAACAATGAAAATAACAAAAATGTTACTAGCAACACAACTATAGCCCACCAAATATTTTACTTTGGTTATTTGAGTTACAAAAATGAGTACATCATTCGATTGATGCTAAAATATGTACTTAATCCGTTAAATATATTCGTTCATATATATGGGAAGTATAAAATTAATTTAATTTTAAAAACAAATATAATACAGCACTTTTGCATTCCATAATGAGACAATAAACTGTGTCACTGGTAATTTACTAACTACTGCAGAGGTACATAACATTGCGCTAGTTATTTCCTTTGAATATTAAGCATATTTAATTAATTATGAACACCAGGAGGTTAACGGTGAACAATTCAGTACAGTAGTACAATAGGTACTTTTTATACCTAACTTGGAAAAAACTGTGGAATATGCCCACCTTTTTAAACGTAAACTGGGGGCAAATGAGAGTTCAAAATATGTTTGGTTTTAAAGCAATGTTTATAAATGATATGTGGTTTTAAAAGGGCCTTCGAGCAA
>JAITYZ010003789.1:0-29994 GCA_027744595.1 Paronellides praefectus
ATTTCATGCTCAATTGGATTCAACTCTTCTTTTTTCCATCATCAGCCACAATATTCAAATTCAATTTTTTCCCCTTCAATGCCCCATTCTTTTCCTGGCCCTTGTTATATTAAGTAGCAAAGCCTAGTTTCAGTTGCTTTATGAAAGTTTTTGTACATGTGTTTGTCCGTACGTACTGTTGTATGGGTATTTGAGTCTTGGAACTGGTATAACTCAGAAACAGTTTATTCTATCGGCTCCAAATAAAAAAACGAGTAGAAATTTGATTTAAAATTTTCTAGAGAATTTGTTGGGAGTAAAATAATAAAAATTTGGTTATACGAGTTTTTTTAAATTTTGTTCCGTGTATTCTTGCATTAGTTAAAATACTTGTTTCACTGTCTACTCGTTGCAGAATATGTAAACCTGTGTAAATATCATTGGCTCTAGATTGTGTCAAAGGTCACACCAAATTTCAAATTCAATATTTGGCGTTGATGTCCCAACTTTGCTACTCCATTACAAACACATATCTGTTTTACAATATTGAGTACTCAGCATGGAAAATACAAAGGATATTTATTTCTGATCTAACTTGTGAAATAAATCGTGGTGCTGCTGCAGCATTGAGTAGGTAACACGACGTTTCATTGAACGAATGAATGAGTGACTGACTGAATGGCACTGATGGATTGATAAAGATTAATACGTACTTTTCGTCTGTTCACCTGCACAATAGAAAGCGCCATCAGTTGGAGACCGTGAATGAAAAAGACAGTGGTAGCGAAGAAAAGGGGTGGTGTTTATCATTCCATTATATTTCCTTGTTACTGACACTAAAGTATGCTAACTATGTAATCTGACTCTGTGGCCATTTTTCCTTTTCGATGCATCCATTATATTCGCTTGTCTAGTAACTAACTCTGTTGTCACTATACTTGCGAGCACACACACACATAAATAGATACACATTTTGTGCCACACGTATACATTAAAGTTGATTGAATAAGAGTTTGCATTGGAAGTAAAATAAATGGAGAAAGGGGAAGCAAGTCAACAAAATAAAAAAAGGAGTTGAATGACTGGGCTATATTTTATAAATGGTCGCTGTACCAGACAGTAGAGGGCTTTGTGAGCTGTAGCTCAATTTTATTCATACAAATATTTCTTTCATAATATTCATACACACATGACAGGAAAAATTATATGCGTACGACTCCTACTTTCATTGTTGCAAAAGTAATACAAGGAGAGCGTCCACACAACCATGTGATCGTAAGTAACGTGAGCGTCATGACATAGCCACAATCTAATATCATGGAAGAAATCATTATTATGAAGGAAAGCGACAGAAATGTGTGTGAATGGAAGAAAAGGAGAGTAAAGTTGGCTGGAGAAAGAAAGAACAAACTTTAGCAAGTTCTTTTCTACACAAATGTTTATACACACTGTCTTGACTACAATACTATTGTATGTATATGCTATGATGAGAATTATATGAAAATTTGGTCCATGTATGTATAGTTGCATTAGAGCGTAGAGAATGCCAGAAAAAAGGTATCCAGGGTTCCCATAATAATCGTCATTCTACTAGCCATTCATTTGCAAGAAGAGTATCTGTATCAGGAGCACTACTACTAAGAAAGTTGTGCTCGCTTTTCTCTACACGGAAGCTTCGCTGCATCCGAATCTATTTCTGTGATAGGAGCACTTTAAACGGAAACTAGCTAACTTGTGATAAGTGGATATACATCGTTGTCGTCATCCTGATCGCTGTCATAATGAAAAGGAAAAGAAAGAGAGAGACAGAGACAGAGAAGAAGAAGATGAAGACAAGGAAGAATTCCACCGCTGTTCGTCTCTTGTGCCTGAAATTATTTTTAGTATTATTACTTTATTAATAATAATGTAACCATCACACATACCATGTCAGTTCGTAGATAGTTAAAGAGAGAGAGAGAGAGAGAGAGAAATATTCCGGTGTGGAGCCAGACAACTCAACAAGATACTGATGCACACACGCAACGCACAATCGAAGTAAGTGATGGGACTTGAACAAAACGAATAGGGAAATAAGGTGTATACATAACTTGGGTTTGTAAGAAAGAAAGTAGAGAACACTGCAAGAAACTTTCTCGTCGCTCTTTCTCTTGTCCCCTTCTCTGTCTCTCTCTCTATGTTACATGGCCACGGGTTATACGGATTAGATTAGAGTTAATATAAAAAGTTTTAGTTGTTGAGAAAAGTGTAAAAAATGAGGGAGTAGAAAAGAAGGACGAGGACAACGTATTTTTGTGATGATGATGATGATCAGACTAGTAGGAGAAGTAGCAGCAGTAGCAGCAGTTGAAGTAGTAAAAAGTTGTTGTTGTTGTAAAATTGTGTTTTGGAAGGAGGTAAAAATGGGAGATATGATGCATGAGCTGTAAAAATAAGGATAAATAATATAGGACGTATAAAAAGAAAACATAAATACTTTATATATTACTTATATTATTTTTTGTATTAGATAATTTGCGGAACCCTACTGTATTATTTGATTTTTTGCACCCTAATTCAAATAAATTGACTTGAGATAGTAAAAGTAATGAAAGAAAAAGACATACTTGGTGGCGCTTAAGTGGATTGTATTATCCCTGCTTTCTCGTGGATACTCTTTACCAATATTGATGAAAGAAGGATAATTGAATAAAGAGACAATTTCGACAATCAGAATGAAACTAGCTGCACGAATAAAATAAAATCATCATTAAATTACGCAGAGAAAATTGAGCAGGAAAAATGGATGGAAAATTAAATGAAATGAACATAAGAGGAAAGAACACATATAGAGTGCACACATACACTCTCTCTCACACACACTCCCACATACACAGCGATTGCAATTTTTTATGTGGTAATTAGATTGGAATCTTGTCCATTAAAAAATATATCCTTGGAAGAGAACTTAGATAATGACTTCGTTATTGGCTATCCCAGCTTGAGTGCAATGGAGCTTGAGTGAAAGTGTGAAGTCATCATTTCCCTATATATAATATATCCCCTCGTTACATATCGAACAGTTCTTTGAACCTACTTATTGATGATGCAAAGAGCTTGCTCCAGTTCCAAGTTATCTCATGCATACCTCCACCATCATATTACATCACGTGTACAACATGTTTAATAATAAAATGAGAGGCACACAAGTAAACTTTCAACTTTCTATATACATACTATATATTTAACAACCATGAAAACTGACTCCCACACCATTGTCGCCTTTGCTTTCTTGTCATATTGTACTTTTAGCATATATTATAAAATAATCGGTTTACTTGCATGTTTTAGAGGATAAGGAGAAGGATGATGATTGTTATTAGAGTATGCGTTTCTTCAGCTCACTGTCACTTCTAATGAGAATGCACTATTTATTTAAAAAAAAAATGATACACATGCCGTGTATGTACTTTTACAAGTATACGTTTTGTATAAGAGCGGTATAACAACAATAATGATATAGTATTTAATACGGAACCAAGGAAGTGAAAGGAGCAGCATTTCAAGTACTTATGGCTGTAAAAAGGAGTAAAGACTGACATTGCGAATAGTTGACATTTTTTAAGGGATTACACCATATTGAGCAAACGGCACAAGAAAATTTCGGAAGAAGAAGTGTATAGTAGTAGGTGGCCTAACTTAATAATAATGATGATGATCATGACGGTGATGAAAAATGATAATGAGAGAGCCCTTTTATCTTTTCCTTGTCACTTTTCCTCGTTGATATAATGCACGAGTGTACACTTTGCAATTTTATACTCCCCACTCACCATTGAAAAGGATCAAAGCTGAAAAGGACAGTGTTGCAATGTCAATCTTATCACGCCATCAACCATCCAGCTCTCTCACTCACGTCACTCCTTTTCACGATGATGCTAATAATTGAATAAAGGAATGGTGCTGGGGATGCAATGAGAAAAGCTATAAAAGAGAAATATGGCAAGATATGTGTGCTGAGAGTATGGGCTGGCAGTGAGATCCCATATAATACAGTGTGAATGCTGCTGCTGTAATGTAAATATCTATGAAGTAATATGGTTTCAACTTCCAACTATTATTATTATTATTATTAAACTGTGAAAATGTTTTTGTGAAGTCAAGAGTGATTTGCATTTGGTAGTTTGCATTTGCTGCCTTTATACTGTTTTGTTGCGGAGAATGACGATGATTTTAATAACGACTGTGGTGTGATCAGGATGATGACAATGGGAAAAGAGAAAACAACAACAAGAGCCTCTTGGCAAAACAGCGTATAATAATAATGCGTGCATGTTTGTATTGATTCTTGGCTACTACTCCAGCCTTTTGCTATGACAATGAGAACGACTGCATACCAGCAGGATCTTTGGAACAACCATTGATGATAATATAATGAAAGCAAAATAGTATGACTGTCCATTATCCCTACACAAAACTGTTTAAAAACAGAACATGCTTGGTAATATCATGTTTACTATAAAATTTATATTTGTGTGTGTTTTCTGGATATCATAGCTCACCCATTAGTACATTTATTGCTGTTATCCTTATTTGCACCAATGTTCACTTACATCCATTTAAAAGCGCGGAAGAACTTGCAAAGCAAATTGGCAATTTGACGTTATCCACCTCACTGTATTCCTCTACCTGTCATCAAAATTTGCGTAAAAACTTTTTTTATATTTCTCTCTCCAGCATTGATTATTTGTACCAGTTATTATAATGAAAACGACTTGAATGTTCTCATTACCATGAGTATTAACAGGTTGTCTAGCAGTCTATAGCCGTTATAGATATATACGTCAATGACTGTTGTAGTTGTAGCATCAAAAATACACATGCATAAGAAGCAAGATACTTAAAGCAGGCCATTCCTTTTTGCATTAAGGAATTTAAGAAAGTTATTGAGAATGGGACTGAACATTTTGAAATGCCATTAACATTCTCCTCGCCATTTCCTCAGCACCCTGATAATAAAATTATCTTATGACGTTGTAGATCTCTCGTTCTCTCTGTGGTCGTACTCCTTTACTCGATGTATAATGATCATAAAAGCCATTATGAGTGCATGTATATGTTTCATTGAGGCTATATCGTCGTCATCACCCTCTCATGTCGCAGCACAGCAGTGATAGTATGCATAAGAAAATACCTGTCAGGCGTGAATGAATGCATGAATGAGTTTACTTAATATGCATTTTGGAGTATGTATACCCGATATTTTTATTTATATGTATAATATGTGTGTATGTAACTGAAGTGAATGTGTGTTTAAAAAAATCAGCAGGCCTTCCGACTCCGATTTTTTTTCTCCTTCGTGTTACTCATCGCCTTCGTTTCTACTTTATGGAAAATATAAATGGAGAATAAGAATCACTCCCAAGTGACTGGCTAAGCCTCCTGTCGAGACTAAAATTGCTTCTCTGAGACGCTCTTAACCACCACCACTTCCATCTCTCAACCACCATATGGCTTTTCCTTTATACACATATACCTCACAGAGAGGATTCCTCCTCCTTCTACCACACGACCAACTGATATGATCTTAGTGAGAGAAGAAGCGAAATACGAGAACATGCACATAAATATACACACTGACTTTCTCTCTCTTTCTCTCTCTCTCTCTCTCTCTCTCTGGACTAACTAACTAACTACTTTAGATCAACCAGTCACACTTTCTTCACACAGTGCTATCATATAAGAGTTTTGGTGTATGTGTATGACTGGTGCCAGTGTGTTCAAATGAGTGACTGGAGTGAAGAACAAAATCTCAGTTCGGGTTACTTATTCCAGTACAGCTTAAGAGAAAGAAATGGCCCGACGATCACCGCATCCCTCTTTCTAAAAAAATCTTTTCTTTTAAGTCATCCAAAGGCACTCGAGAGTCCACATACTACACAGTAAAGTTAAAGCTTATTTTCTTTCTTTTCTAAATTCGTTTTTATTCTCTTCCACACAGCCACTGTTTTTGTTGTTAGTTGAAAGAAGAGCTGGGACAGAAAAAAATGTACTCCAAAAGGGAAAAAAAGAAGGCGAACGAAGGAAAAAGTAGCTCTTTTTACCTGCCCATTACCCACACCGCCAGCTTCAATTCTTTGATCTCTCGAGTGAAACCGTCCACCACTTCGAGACTTTTTCTATTCTTTTTTTTCATTTTTTTTCATTTTTTTTCTTTTCTTTTTTTGAAAAATGTATGTATTATACCCTAATAGACATACTATCGTATACACATAGAGATATCATGTGTAACTCATGTCTTTATCATAATCTATATAAGCCTATTCTAATGTAAATGGAGCCTGAGAGACTTTCAAAGTTTCACAGCCTGTACGTTTTTCCCTTTCTCTTTCTTCCTCTAACTTACTTAAGCCGGAATTAGTAATTCGCCTTGGTAAACTGTGGAATATGTGGCGTGGCCATTGGCGAATTCCTGTAGAAGTGAGTCTTCACCAGCCAGGGTTCTCTTTTGTCATTGTATTTAGTCGTAAGTTTGAAGTAAAGAAAATCCAAAATCCCTTGATGTTGTTGTTGTTCTTCTAGCCAGCTCTCAGCATAGTTGTACATCTCTCCAAACGCCGCTCCACAAGTTTTATAATGTTCGGTAGGCATTACAGTATTTAACTAATACTTAAGTTAAAGTACACACTACTCCTACTACTTCGTATATCGTCCCATTTACTGCGTCCCCTGTTGACTCGAGTTGACTTGTTCTTTTTCTGTAGAGTCGTTGTTTGCCTCCACAGCTCGACGTGTTTGTTTGAAGGAATACAATGAGTCACCTCATTCACAGCATGCAACATTCAGTTTCAGTTTGACTTGTAGTTACAGTCTCCATGTCATCATCATTCTCCTACGGCATGGTTTCTTGCTATATGCATTTCCTACATAGGTACATAGTATGATGATGATGATGACCAAGCATCCGAAACAAGGAATGAAACATACTTTCATATGATCTGGGATCTTTCAAAGGGAATTTGGCACTTTTTACTTTTTTACATGTACATTCCTCCCAAGCTCCCAATCCCCAAACCATTCTCACCATGACATGGGAATGGGAGGACAAGTAAAAGTTGAACTGTGTTCATTTGAATGCGTAATCGTGCTCTTTTCGCACCTCTTTGTCATGGATATTTCTTTAGCTACATACCTCGCTCAATCCATGTAGAAAACAACACACGGGCATGGACATAAAACAAGTATGTGGATTCACATGGTTCCGAAACTCCAAACAATTCGGGTATGTATGTATACTGCATATATGTATTTGTATTAACATTCCTGCTTTAATGTTATCAATGGGCAAGCAGGCAAGTACATACCTGCTCACCTATACAACAAAACAAGATATCCAATAAGGTGGACATGGCCTGCGTGTACACAATTTTGTACTTTAACGGTCGAAAGCTAAAGACTTTTGTATCTTTCTGTCATTAACAGAACACAACGATAATTCCATACCCTTCCTACAGTTAAGTACACACTTCATAGTTAACGAATTGAACAAGGAAAGATTCTTCAAGTGTGCAATACATTCTGTAGTCTGTACCATGGCTTTATTGTTTTGGAATGTGAAGAGGTGGTCAAAACGGATACACCCACATTTCGTCACGCATCGTCAGAAACAATTTATTTTGGTATATTGGAGTCTTGCAAAAGTGTAACAACTTTGGCAAAATACAACATTGTTGCTATATCAAAAAAAAATAGTAAGGAAGTCCAGTGGATACGTATCTTTAGTACAAATTTCTAGCATATCCTGATGAAGGCTAACGGTGGTGCACGTATTACCTGTTACAAACGCCCACTACATAGCCGTCAAAAAGTGAAGGATGGAGTGTAGCAAGTGGAAAGGGGGAAAAGTATGTAAAGAGATAATCACGTTTGATGTTTAGCCACCACCACCAAATAATGTTTCCCTTTCCTCCCTTACATCATCGCCATGCTTTTTTGAAGATGAAAGAAAAGAGGAGGAGACGAGTGGAACTATTAAGCGCTCATTCATGCCATCGTCGTGGACAAAGTAAAACTCTGGAGTTTTCCTGTTTCTTTTTTTATCCATGAGCACTACTTTGGTTTTAAACAACTTGAAAAAAATCCGTTGGAGAGTTACAATTAAAAGTTAAATCATTATACACCACAAATATGATAACACATAGTCAAGGTACAGCCCTATAAAAGTTAATTATTTATGCATTACCATCACATCTTTTGAATCGCTGGAGATGGATTTTTCAGTATATTTGTATAAAACTTCACCAAGCCAGATGAATGAAATGGGAAAAGTGTAGCTTAATGGATAGACAGGTGTGTTTTTGGCAATCCGTTACTACTATACTCTCTACTATCGCTGTAGTAAACAGAAAAGTTTCGGTGTAATGTGAGACTTGGGATGGATGTAATATACTGCAAAAACCACCAAATATTCGCTTTTGCACTATGTGCACCCTGTTGATGTAGCATTAAGTAATTTATGGGATAAATCCTGTTATGTAGTTGTCACACAATGCCCTCTGGCATAAATAAACTATGACAACATCATCTACATCACCAGTACACACAGCTAAAGCCTTTCACAGAATGATACCACCACTGACGCATTTGTGGCTTGCTCCCTCTCTTTATCAATTTTACCCAAAATCGTTGGCCCATTTATCTCACATAGGACGCCATTTCTCAGTGTTGTTCATATAGGACGCCACATAATAGATTAAAGTGGCACTCGTGTGCAAATGTATATTAATTGAAACAGAAAGACTCAAAATCAATGAAGAGACGAGAGGGTAAAGCAATTGTAAATATTAAAAATTTAATTGTAGGTGTAGCTAATATACAACCATGGGTAGTTGCGTTATTAATTTTAGAGATTTTTCCGCCTCGTCTCGTGGTGGCTTCACGCTGCGCTTCACTTTTTGTCTTATATAACACAGTTGTCCTCTTAGCTGCATCAAACTTATGACAAGTTGACAAGATAAAAACAATTTTTTCCACAAATAACAGGAAATTTGGAATGGAATGGATGGATGACTTTTTCTCTTTGTCGTTGACGAAAGTAGCCCGAAAAGGGAGCCTTGAGCAATTTCCTATTTGTTCTGCCAGGTGACTGATTGAGTGCGAAAACGTTTTTCACCATTACACAACTTATAAAATAATTTATCACTGCCATCATCATCATGATATTGCACTGGCCTTATTCTATATTTTCACGTAAACGCTTACTGTAAGAGCTCCAAAATATGAGCAGTAATCTACTTTCCTTTTAAACGCAATTTTTCACGTACAACTCACATCAATCTAGTACTCAACAAGCCTTTCTATCTAAAAAGGCCGAGTGCTTATTTATGTATACCCCATTTCAGGTGGAGAGTGTGCTTATGTGAAAGCGTCATTTTTGCATCAAACAAAACAATTCAAGTAAATAGTAAGTAGAAACCAAACAAAGCACCCTGCAGCAGAAAAATAGTAAATCAAACGGACATAAAGTTTTCATCATAATATAAAACCAAATGCAAATGTTCATCGCCATGAGTTGTAAATCACGACAAATTGCCTTAAGAAAAGTAAATTAGATCGATATTTACACAGGAAACTATATGGACTAGCTTTCAACTAGCCACTGTCGTTTCGTACTCATCTGTCCAGTTCGTTAAACTATTGAAGGGAATTACTGACAATGTGGCAACTGAGAGTAAAAAGTATAATACATGTGTAGCATATAAAAGGGGTAGGAATCCTACCGTAGGATATTATTATGATGACCGAATAATATTGCGAGAAAATCAGTTGATGGTTTCAGGGCGTAGCTGGATATAGGAAAGTGAACCATTTCATCAGGTGTTTTATTGTTATAGCTGTACGATTAATCAAAGTGCAACGAAGGTTGATATACTTTTTATCAGCATATCGTTCTTTGAACAACAACAGGTACAGCGTATTATTTTTAATGTCAATGGAAAAAGTTTTTCTCATCTCATTCTGAAACGCAGCAGTGCCCTTTTCAGAATCTGTCCTTCTAGTAATTTTTTACTGAAAATATTATTAGATAAAACGACAGCTGTACAATGACTTTATTTGTCGCTATATTGGCACATGGCTTGACCGTCTGCACTTCCGCGCTACCACATCATTTTTAAAAAACGCTTCTGCCATTTTGGAATTTGAAGTCGCGGCCTTAATATTATACTGGCGTTAGTAATAAACGATTTTACTTTGTTAGTTACCATGCCAATTAATAGTTTAGATTAACCCAGTTTGTCATAGTTCAGTTCAATATTCACAAAGTTCAAAGGTCACAACAGTTCAATTCAAAAAATCCTTGAACATGACTACTTACTTAAGCTAACTCTCCACATATTAGCAAGCTATTGATAAACAATCAATCCTTGAATACAACGTTACAACGGTATACTATTTTTACTGTTAGACTGTTTCTGTGTATCAACTTTTGCGTACTCCATTCTAGTTCTAGTACAACAATAACCGATGTAATAAATAATAATAAAATATAAAATGAATGAAGTGCAGTTGTGCAAAGTGGAAAGTACCTTCGTAAATTGTTTATTCATCAGGATATAAAAAGTTCCAGCAGTACTTGGGGCTCTAAACAGGCATGCAAAATTATTAAACCTACCCAATTCCATAAGTATTTATATACCTTCAAAATTGTCATTTTGAAGGTGGAGTTAAATAAAATTAGTTTCACGACACTGACCAATTAATATTATAAATACAATAAGTTTGTATGTATTTGTAAAACATGAAAATAAATCGCATTAGTTGGACTACTGGGAATGTTTGATCTTGGAATTGTAATTTCAACAGTTGCAATTGTGTTACGAGGTTCATGTTGAAATAAACTTGCGTACACATTATAATACTTATAGGGAAATGCCTTTGGGATGTACTCTACGTGAACTCTACAGCATCTCTATTTGCAGCGGGTATTAAACTAGCATTTCATATTCCTACTTCTCTCTCCCTCACATTCTTGTCTCTTTTTTACCTTGGAAAAATTGGAATAATACAAGAGAGAGAGAGAGAGAGAGAGAGAGAGAGAGAGAGAGAGAGAGAGAGAGAGAGAAAGTTCACTTTCTTCACCTCACTTCACTCATTCTGTCTTGTCGCTTGAATGAACACATGGAAATAATGTAATGCACATTGTTGCAACACTATACATACTACTACACGACATTGAGTCTGAAAGAAATGTTTATATAGTAAACCACCATTTTTGTAGCACTTTTTACTTCATACATTAGGATAGTCACTGCCATAATATCAACTTTCAAACATAATGTACTACTACGTTGCTCTTGCTGCATGATGACTACACGAAGAGGACAAAAGGATGTGTTCTTTTCGTTCACTCGCTCAAGTAAAATAGTCATCACATCCAGTTACACCACCTGTACTAAAGTTTCCATTATTATTTAGGAACCTTGTATAAATATACTCGTAATATACTCAAAATATTGAGACATTGTCAAGTTTTAGCAAATATCAAGGATATATATTGCATGTTACATTTATGACTATAGTAACACATGAAAACGTGAAAGTTTTGTTTAGGGTTGTTCTCTGCCTCCTTTGTTGCGTCTTTTGAACTTGGTGCTTTAACTGGACGATGATGTAGTGTGTATACAATGCTTTCTTTATTTAGTATCGCGTCAATTGCCGAGCTGCAATTTTTTATAACCCAACTACTTCATTCTGTTCATCCATCCACCGCTGCAATTTTTTCTGGCATTCTCGGATGTCACACCTTGCTCAAATTTTCAAACATGTCTACTGACTGTGAGTTGCAACCTCGAAACAGCAATTCTGTTGGTATAAAGCTCTAAGCTGTAAAAAATAAAGCTTACTTGTGTTTATTACATTTAGCTACACGGGGTAATAACAGACGGTACTTGCTTGCAAGACCCCTCGTTACGTTTATTTTTTGTCATCATCATATTACTACCGGCATTTGTAACTCAGGATCGTTAAACCTTATACCTACGGAGCCTACAGGCCTTTTTTACTGTTTTTCTTTCTGTGCTTGCTGTCGTCGGTTTTTTAGTCCTGAATTTGATGGTGGCACTCGTATTAAATGAGATGAAATGGAATGTTGCTAAAGAACTCATCCCTTTCTTTTTATATGCAAGTTAGATTGATATTATCCAAGGGAAACTTGAATCCATCTTTTTTCGTTTTGTTCAATAAAATGCGTATAGATTAAGTACCTTTCATGATAAGTTATCATTGATAACCGTATTATCGCTAAATATGCCAGTCGGAAGTCAGTGCAATCACAAAAACGGCAAATGATGAATTCTTTGTTGTTGTCTTTAATCCATGTCTTGATCTTGTACGTAAACTAGTAAAATAACTCAATGAATATACAGATTCGTTAACATGCACACTTTCAAAATGTAATTTTCAGTCAAATATATTTATTTATTTCTTTGACATTTCTTTTTAAAGTTCAATTTTTGATAATAATGATGTATGATACGAGGTATAACTTGACTGCTTCATTTAGTATGCGCATCAGGATGCCCCGTCGGCGATATTCAGAAGACTGCTAACAAGCCCAATTTCGCACCATTCGGGATTGCAATATTTAACAAAAATATGGTACGATAGCTTCTAACCAAGCCGGATAATAAGACAACAGCAGATCCCAAAGATGTACATAAAGATAATCAGAAAAGTCCTGTTCAATTGAAAGAAGAAAATTCGCCAAATAAAATTTCCAATTTATGAGTTTATATACCTGAAAAATTGAAGTCAAGTCACTTGATTTTAATTTATGAATATTACAAGCATTCAATTCAATATATCATCTAGTTAAAGCAAACAGTTATCGATTATTCATTTTTATGATAAACAATAGATTGTTTTATTGTTTAAAACACGAGCTTCCCTTAACTCAAGTGTAACAAGCGAAAAATTGGGAAGAAAGTTTTTGTCAGGATTGTCAACGAACAAAAAATAGAATGAATATATCACGTACTGATTAAACGCCCAGGGAGCGGCTTCTCCAGGATGAGCATTGTTCAAAAAATAATATTGTGTCGCTTTTGTCTTATTTTGTTACCGGTACGGTGGTGTTTTTCCACTTATCTCTAAAAAAATACACAATCTATGATCTTGCCCGGGTGTAATGCCCGTGGACACGCAAACATTATTTTTGAGTACTGTGTGAAATCTCTTTCGAATGTATTTATGTATAGATTTAAGTATGTATGTACATATGTTATGCTCGTGCCTTGTCACTTGATAAAGTTTTCTTAAACTGGGGGATGCCATTTGATTCAAAGTAAATTTCCTTTCACACCACCTCCAGTTTTTCTATCAAATACTCCAACTTATAAAGCTTTTATTATTGACATTTTAGAATTTAATATTCATTAAAACAAGACTCTATAGAGTGAGGTTAAGAAAGAATATAATCTAAAATCATCCGTTTCGGTGGAAACAATACTCCTACTTCTTTTTAAATCCAAAGCTTTTTGATCCTGCTACATAAAGTGCAATGACTTTCACATTGGCTGTTTTTTCTGTTCATTACACAAATGTACAGACTGCACTGTGTGTGTAGTCAATGACTACATGTCATTGCTCCATTTAAATATAAAAAAATCAAGTTATGGCACATGCCATTGTGGCACTGTACTGTACAGTCCCGTTCTCTATGTTCCCTTTCAAAACCTAATGGCTTACTGAATTACAATGTTACTTGAACACTTTCAACACTTTATTTCAAAATTTTATTATATTAAAAACTATTTATGGAATACTTCAAGTAAATTCATAAATTTTGCTTGCAAAAGTAAAAATTCCGCAAATATTGACATTGCAACCTTGATGGATCACAAAGCAAAACGAAGGAAAAAACAACTGGACGAAATGTTGTTTGTAAAAATAACAGTGATGAAAAGATACCAGACCGTAACGTCATCATATTAAGCATGTCTCCAAAAAGCAACATGAAATTACTGAACATAACAAGTATACATAGTATGTATTACATACATACCTAAGTACCAATATTTTATAGGCTACTATATACCAGTCTGGTAGTAAAGCATGTAGAAAGAATATAGGATAAAATGTTATAAAAAGGAGCAGATGAATAGAATAATAAGGATCTTTTGTAATAATTTTTATGATCCACATCACACTCATTGTTTTTTTTCTGGGATGCATCAAAATCCTTCCCACTTCCAAGGATACTTCTTACGAATGCTCACAAATTCGCTCATTTTTCCAGGTCATTGCCATCGTCAGCTTCAACAACGTAATCATGGTATCGTCACAAAACAACAGTATTAAAGGGATGATGTCGCAGAGACAAAATAGAACTGTGAAATGTCTACACATACAACATAATAATATTAGTTTTCTCAATGTCATCGACTTACCACAACAATGACCTTGTTGGTTGTATACCGTGTACACAGAGTAAATTCTCAAGACACTAGTTCACTTGTCGTCATTCTCAGATTATATCTTTGCCGCAATATATTATTTCACTCTGAATTACATATATACTGCGAATGGAGAATAAATCATATTTTGTACCAAATTGAACCAAAACTTGTTTTATTCCTTTCAGATGCATAAATATTAATTGGTATTTCTGACGGTCGCAAAAAGGTTTAAAATATCTCTGAATTGACAAAATGCACTATTCAAATTTCAAATCACTTTTTGTTTGCATTTCGCGCCCTTTTCCCAATTCACATTTTTGTTCGAATTTTAGTTTGAATTTCCTGCTCTTGCTCTGCTAAGATTCGTCTCTTCTCTTGTTTTTATTTTCGTTTTGCCTTGGTGTTATTGTGTTCTAAAAATATGAGACACATTCACTTCACACCTTATCACTCGCATCTCATCTCAAAAACATTATGTTTTCATCATCCTTCCTATCGATTGAGTTTACTTTTAGGATTTTTCTCTCATCTTGCTTCTCTCCTCCAGCTGCTACACTGCCATCTGCAGAGATAGGCATTTTTAAGATGACGAATTTCTCTTCCCATGTCATCATAAAAACCTTGTTTGTTTCTCCTTTTATACATGTTTGTTTGAACACTCGAGATATTACTACAACTCAGATTGCGATTCGCAAAGTATAGTACCTTATGTAATTTCACTTGCGTGAAAGTTTGTTCTTCTACGCACTGCTGTCAGGTTTATTATAACTTTTTCTATCAATATCTTCTTCATCACCACATCATCATAGCCTCAAGTGTGAAATATTTATAAATTCCTTTACTATTTTCCTTACCCAGTTATTATTGGTAAATATTTCACATATTTCCTTTTTTTGTACCTATAAAAAAACCTATCACAGCTATACTATATGCAGAGCTTTATGTACAAAGAAAAACTCTGTTGGGATGTTTTTGAGATGTTTGGTGAAAAGCAATCATTGATCGACACATTTCCCCCTTTAATATTGTCAAACTTTTTTATTTTCGTCGATACAAGTAGAAAAATTGTTGGGACCCGGACCTACCTGTGCACATACTATACTACATGTTTTTGCTCCTTTCTTTCAGAATATGATATACAGACCAGAGAGATCAATAATACTCCGTCATTTATGTACAGTTCTGCCGGTGTGGTGATTGCTGCTGCGAGAAAGGATACAAAAATAATTATAATGTACCTTCATAGTAGAGTATATCAGTTACGTTTCTGATTGGCTAGCCAATGAGAAAAGAAATGATGAGTGTTCCCATCTTTTCCCGAGACGGATACATGTATAAAGTGAGAAAATGCGACACCTTTTTATTCACAAGTCTCATGATCACAGTGAGAGACGAGTAAATCGGCAGACACTCCTTGACATGTACACTCTGTTGCTACATCAAATATTCTCTTCAGTAAATAGCGCTGGTAAATACAAAAGTATATTATGTGTGTGTGTTGTGTGTGTAGGTGTTTGTGAGAAATTTTGATAGAGAAATGCTTTTGCACTCTCATAATAGACAACAACGTCTGACATTTTGGTGGTACATTAATGCCATTTTTTGGAGAGACCAAGGAAAAGAAGAAAAGAAACATGAAAGGAGGACAAAGATGAAGAAGAACGTGAAAACGATGTAAAGTGTGTGTGTGTGTGTGTGTGTGTAGGAATGTATTCTTAAGGGGACAAACTGAGCAGATAAGAAGGTAAATATCCTACTGTGATATATTTATTTGAAGAGAATCTTTTTTTCCTTATCAAAAAAGTAAAGATGTTAGGTACATTGCAATAGTAGGCAGAGAAAAGGTGCTGGAGTAGAAAATGATGATAAGAGAGAGAGATGAGAAAAAAGGTGGAATTGTTTTTCTCTCTTCTTCTTCCCCTTCTTGTTCTGCTCTCTTGTCTTTCTACAAGCAACTTTTTGTTTAGTAAAAAAGGGTTGCCACTTTAAGCAAGTAGATAGTAGAGAAAAAGAAAAGTAATAAAAATGTACATAAAATATAGCGTATGGGCAACATTTTACAAGCATTGTGCCCTAAAAATGCGCAAGGTGAAATATTTGTGGTTATCATCATGGAATGATGATGATCATCATCATCACCGCCATTCTTTTTATATTACCGTGGTAGCAGTTTGAACTGGAACATTTAACCAAATGTAAAACTATATGATACCCATGTGGAGTTTATGACGATTTTGCAACATTCTTGAAGTGAAAATATAGGTTCTTTTATGTGGGCACAGACTCTACAACTACAGGATTTTACATAATTTTCACTACCTGTCCTCAGATTCCAAAGATTTTAATATTTTCAGTATAATGGAAATTTTCATTTTACGCTTCAAGTATTTTGTCCCAAATTTTTACATCTTAATTAGTATATTCGAGGAAATATGTATGAGTTTTTAGAATGGGAGCTACGTTGCCCACACATCTTTTGCTTAAAAAGTTATGGAATATACTTTTCAATATGACGATGACAAGCAGTGTGGGTAGTCCCGAATGTGCGTGTATGGAGGAATCTGGGTTGGTTTATTGGTTTACCGGTCTATATCAAGTGCCTTTCATTTTTGTCATATCATAAATAAATAACAAAAGTCTACAAGTCACGTGTGTATTGTAAACTGCGAATTGTCTTTTCAATTTTATACTAGCTTTTCCTTTGTATTTGTATGTGTACAAAGGTATAGTATATTATCTCTAAAACAACGTCGTTTTTCCGAGTTGTAGTAAGTTACCTGTCCAAACTGGTGGGATAACAAAAAATATTCACTGCATTATGCTATTTATTCTAGTGACATGAAAACAACGGATAGTTAAACGGCGGCCATAAATGTGACGTTTCATTTCATGCAATCAGGGCGGGACGGCCAAGATAATAAACAAATCTTAAATTTGTGAATCTACTATTTAAATGTGTAAAAGAAATTGGTTTTAATTGACACACATTACTTTGATGGTCATATTAATATAGACCAAGCACGCATTATTTAACCTCTCGTACCTTAGATTAACGTATATGCTTTCCTGATTAATGATTCCTGAACCCGTTAACATTACTGCCCAAGATACCTTCTATGAAAAATATTTATCATATTCTTTGAGTTGGGGAAGATTTATTAAAAAGTATTGCACTAGGAGCATCTGGCAATTTTTTCTCCGCCTTTTTTTAATAAGAAATTTTGTATGAATAGATATCTGTATGTATGTACCTACGTATATAATGAACGTACTCACACGCCTACAGAGTTGGTGGTACAAACCTGTTAATGCATGATTTTGCTGAATTAGAATAGTCACTTGGCACTGGGCTTTCTTTTGGATGTTAAGGAAAAGAGAGCAAATTGAAAACAGGTATTACATATGGCAAAGATTAAGATTTACCATGCTGTATACCTACATATATTATTATATGACATGATATAACTGTGGGGCATAGATAGTGGGGCACAGATTGAAATCCGTGTTTTATAACACTTCTCACGAATATATCATGTGGCAGGTAAGGGTAACTGATCCGTGTGCAAAAATCAGCTTTATGGGGATATATTTAATTAATAAACGATTCTGTGATAGGATTACACGACACTGCTTTCCATGGCAACTTTTAATATATTTCTCAAGTGAGACGTCTCATTTAACATTTAATGATGATGAAAACCTTGATTTGAGGTAGTTACGATATACTGTTTTTACTCAAAAGCTGTTACTGTACACCACCAGTAAGTTTGTCGATTTTGCTTGACGAGCTATGCAAATTTGGTTGGTAAACGAAGGTTACAATCTCAATAATACATATCTTCAGGGATATGGCAGACCAAAGTGGTGGGTATAGCTTCTGAACGTTTCCATGTTATTTCAATATTGCATAAATTAATAGAATTTGAGAAAAAGAATCCACATTTTATTTCAAGTCCCTTTTCCAAAATTTAATTTAAATTATGATAAGAATAATAACAAAAATTGATACTTAAAAACAATTTCAAGGCGTCATTTCCATCGTGAACGAGAATGATTTAATATCTAAATTTTAGACGACATATAAGTTATGTGCATCTATCTGGTTTACAGGTTTATTTTACTATATTCACTGGTGATAATTGTCAATTGACAATGTTTACCCAGCCAAAAACTCCTCTGAACAGCTTAGGTATTTTTGTGCCAAGCGATAAAGATGTTTGTGTGGAAAAGGTGTCAGATAGCAGGAAAGCGTAAAAAAACTGAAGAATGGAATATTTAAAACGGCTGTACTATACTGAGAAGAAGCACTGATGCACATAATGTATTTGTTCTTGTCTGCTTTTCCCACTGAATCCAGATCAAGTGCACCCTTGAATGCTCGGAATTTCAGCATAATAATTTGAGTTGGACTTTTCAGGCTGACTCATCTTTAGGTGACAATACGCAAAAAGAAATCCGTTATTTCTTCTTTTTGCCATAACCATCAGCACCAGAAACGCAAAGAACGCATATTCTCAGCAAGTCATAAAAACAGACGGAAATGGTTGAATTGAGGAAAAGGGAGGTCAGAAAAAAGAAGAGCTTTTCGATTTTTAAGCCTTAAAAACTCTTTCCTTCTGGTAAACTTTGCGGTGATGTTGCTGATGCTTGTGCTATATATATATATATATACTATTATAATAATCATATTTACTTTGCCATTATCCTAATGCTCCTGCTACTCCATTCAACTCAACAATGTATGAGGACGACAGTGGTTTTTATATCCATAATACTTTTCAGGTTATCTTGATCTTGCTTCTTTTTGCATGCCTTTTTTTGCCGTTAGCGCTCTACACATTTTTGTGTTGACAAAGTCGCCCCCTATATCCCCTTGTATCATCGTATCACCATCCAGCACACATGCCTCCCGATATGCATATTATATTGGGTGGTGGTTTTAATATAAAAATTATCACGTTTTTATCTCTCCCCTTTCCTTATTCCTCTCCAACTAAACTGGAATACGATTTGAAAAAATAAACGGAGCACTCTGCCATTCATATATTCTTTCTTCCACACTGCATTTCAATTTTGTTGGGAAGAAACGAAATTCACTTTCATCTACGTCTTCATCATCATCATTGCCATTCTCAACCGTTATGGCATTCATAGAGGGAGGCATACTTTTGTGTTGCATAGCGCATTGTATTGCGATTTTCATTTCTTCATGAAATGCGCCTTCAACATTTAGTTCTTATGATAACAACCAAGAAGGAAAGCTCCTGTAGAATTATTATTACTATATAATTTTTCCCTGGCTTGTGCATTTCTTTTTAGATTTTTTTTTGCTTTTTGCCTACCAACAGCCTTCTCTGAGTTATTAACATTTCCTCACACACGGTATAATAACTTTAGATGCTTTTTTGGGGTAGGCAAAAAAAAAATAATAATGTGACATAGAATGAGGAATGAAGTGATGATAAAAGACTTAAGAACAAGTCTAGATGCTGACGCCTTGCTCACTCACTAGCAATAACTGTAAGTCATATCAGACATGATAAAGGATTGTGACAGAGGGAAAAAGTAAAATACACACTTATACTACAGCAAACGGAGAGTGGGATTCTACAGGTAGCCTACATAAATAAAAAGGGCGAACGCTCCACGAACAAATCAAAGTCGACAAGAAAAAGTTCACATATTTTTGCAAGATGAATGGAGCCAATACAAAAGTTAAAAAGTATAAAACAAAATGGCGCAATTCTACAGCACGTTCTGGTGATTTAATGTGATTTTGCACTATAGACATGTCGACCACTATTTATGAAGTCACAAATTTGAAATATTTTAACGCTATTCGAGTGAGTTCCCAGCAAAATTGAAGAACAATTGTATTTTGTTGTAATTTGCATTGTCGTTTTCATTCATCTTCCCAAGACATGCGGACGTTAGACTTTATAGCTTTTATTTTACACATTTTGGGCACTTGGTTTTACAGCACTTGTTAGTTATCGTCCAGGGAGTGGGAGTATGCATATTTGAGGTTATATAGCATCTAAACCTTATTTATAGGGTTAAAGTGCTTTTGAAATTAGGCATTAAAACACCCCTTTGCGCGTTTCAAATTGCGCATCAAAGAAATTCCAAATTTCTAAAAGAAAATAACCGTTTAGAAGTTTACCTCTGCTGACCAAAAACAAATGAGTGCATATTTTTCCGGCATGTTTTATCCGGAAAGACATGCATTTTGGCTGTAAACATATATTCGCCCATGATTAAAAGCGAAAAAAAAGAAACTTTGTAAAAGTATCAATTGACCCCATTTTTTTGTTTTCATTCATTTTGCAAAAAAAGACGAAATAATGCCGAGTGTAACTTTACGCACTTGGTATAGAAACTGAAATGAGAATAAATGATTTGTCAATTCACCATTATTGTCGCCGTCTAATAAATATAAAATTTAGAATATATAAAAAACGTTCACTGTTGGTATATTTCCAAAAATATCCTCCAGTGTTCCAAATCTTGGCCAAAAATTCAAATTTACGACAGTATAAATGTAAGCCGACAAAAGAGGAAACATATAGCGAGTCTACAGAAACGGCGAATGAAGGTATGGTGCAAACCCCTACGCAGCAAAAAATATACATATTATGCTAAGATCAAAAGAATGGAATTAAGTTGACCGGTGAGAATATAGAGTACCTCTACTAACAGCAATAAGGTACATACATTTGCAATATTATTTATTTTGAAGCGCCATCTCAAAAACGGAAAAAAAATTATACACACGGGTATTTCTGAGCATCACCTTTAAAACGGATAATCGTTTGCAATCATTTACGCTCCCTGGAACACACACACACACATGTACACAACGGAGGAGGACGACGATGAACCATCATCAGCGTGTGATGTGAGCAGGGAAAAACGAAAATCAGCTTAAGGACTTAACATAAACATAAATGGGCACACACAAAAGTACAATAATAATGTACGCCTGTACAGCATACATACATAAATAATAGATACATCAAGGAAAATGTAAGCCTTTTGCAGAAAAAGTGAAAAGTGCACAGCAACACAAAAAACGCGTCAAAATTTGCACTCTCTTTCTATGAACTACTGTTGTGAGTTTTTGTGAGTAGTCACCACAATGCACATTTCCCCAGCTTCTACTCAAACACTGTTCCGCCTTGTAACAAAAAACATGTATATACGGAGCTGGGGAAAGGTGATTTATATATTAGGTATGTACATAATATATACTTATATTCAATTCTTCTTTCATCGTTTTTCTTCCACTTGAGCAAATGCCTTCCTCTTAACACTCTCCATCATCCCTTGACAGCCCATTCTACCTCTCTGTTAGTCAATAAATATATACGTACTTACATATATATATTTTTTTAAAGGAACAAACATTTCAGCTGCCTTTTTCCAGCACATGAAGCCCTCTTTTCTGAAAAAAAAAGTTGAAATAAATATAGATGGTTATTTATATGAATTGAGCATTGAGCTTCTCTTGGAATTCAGCATGATTGTACATCCCAAAGGTCGATGATCTAAAATTTCCTTTTTGTGATTTAAATGGGAATGGGGACGATAAGTGACTGAACAGCAAATCAACAGTGAGTGAATCTGACGTATGATAGGTACATATACGTACAACAGATACCTATATATGCATCCATATAGTAATGTTATGTATCTTTGGGCAAAATTAAAAATTGGTCATAGTAGTGGAAGCACAGTATTTACCACTAAACTCTGGATGAATGACAATGGTGGTGATGGTGTGGTACTTTTCCAATAGTTAGTCACACTTTATGCTCCGTCAAAGTCATCATAACCATCGTTCCCATTGTGGAGTGAGTGCTATCAAAGCAGTTGCGTCAAGATCAGCGCTCTGTGTGGGGCTGCTGGAGTGGTGAATGTTGGTGGTGGTGGTTAATACATATTTAACTCTAATATTGCATCTGATAGTCAGAGCGTGATTTGCCTGCCATCTGGAAAGCTATAGCGCTTTGGTGTAGAGATTTAATGTGTGTGTGTGTGTGTTTTAGTAGAATTACGAGATGTGAATCTCTGTGTGTGTGTGTGTGTGTGTGTGTGTGTGTGGTGTACGGAAAAAGTGAAGAGTTGTGGCGCGGCGGTGATCGTAATGTGGTGGTGCACTTGCCTTGCCATGTTCGACACTGCCACTGCTGTGTGGTGTGCCAGGGACCAATGAGTAAGAGGGACAACACAGGATGCATGCAACTGTGCCTGTGAAACGACTGCTGCGTTAAAATCACTTTGAAAACGTTACTCGTATTTTTTCATAAAGACCTCTTTTTATTGTCGTCATAACGGTTAGGCTTCATACTGTCGGGGTGAAAGATTTATCCTGCAAGGCTCACACATGTACTTTTGTATACGTCTACAAACTACACACGTGTGCAAAAGAGTTATATAGGTAAATATACTTATGTATGTAGAGTTTTTTAGTAGTAGTAAAGCAACGATAAAAAAGGAAGGACGTAATGTCCCTTTGATTCTTTAACTATTTTACTCACAATCAGCAGGGTACATTGTACTACAACGAACTTTTGCTAGTTTACTTCTTCTTGTTTTGCTTGCACACGTGCATGCCATTTCTTTTGCACTCGTATAAATGTACCTATGTAGGCACATATGTGCAATGCTTCTTTGAATAGGCATTCATGCATGATGATGAGTATATACAACGTTTTTTTCTTCTAATGGGCACAAGTTACATGCTGCATCTGTGTGGAAAGCAGAAAAAATACGCAAAAGTCCCCTTTTGCTTTCAATTACAACTTGGCTGCATTGGAAATTGAATGAAATGATGATGGTTGTTATTATATGCGTATGGTATGAATGCAGTTGAATACTAAAATACTATATATTTATGTAGTATTTAGTATAATGTTATAGAATGCAAGTCGCTGACGTCGTGAAATTTTTTTGCCTCATACATTCCCATCTTATCTCTATTTTTGTGAGCGTGATCTCTCATCTTTCCAATGAACTCATTAATTTTGATGAGTTCCCTTAATGACTATATGGACGGGGTTTGAAATTAAATTGAAAATTAAAGTTTGCTTGGCTGAAATTTTGCAAACTTATTTTATACTTTTTTTGTTATCCTGGTTGCACGTATTATCAATTGAGATTGGAGGATTTTAACATTTGAAGCTCATCATTCGGGAAGCCACAGTTTTTGTACAAATAGGGGAAAACATCATTTTCCAACAACTTACTCTTTGCAATTTAATTAGCAAAAAATTATTTGCATGTATTTCAGTTATAAAACTTGCACATATCAGTATGCTACAAACTAAAAGGCTTAATATGAGACCGGAAGCAGTCCATCCTAAGCATAGAGAAAACAAACTGTACCGTAAATTTATGAAAAATCATTTTAGTATTCCCGTCTGACTTGATTCCCATTTCCTGTACGCGTTTGATGAGACTGAAGTTCCCTTTTATTGAGTTCTATTAAGTAATTTGATTTTAGAAAGGATCTTTTCTAAGTTACAAGGGATGTGGATATGGGCTCCCATCATGTCAGTTCATTTGTGAATGGAAGTAGTAGAGGAAAAAATCGGAAATGAGTATGTCGGGAAATGAATATGTCGGGAAACAATTGTTTCCTTCCTCCATTCTGATAACTTGTTATTATATTCGCGAGTTTTAGCGAAGTGGTGTTTTCCCCCGTCCCATCTTTTAACATTATTATCAGAGATTCGATTCGTCAATATACCTAACTTGTCCATGCTACAAACTTGAGAAATTTTTTATTTATTTATTTTTCGTGTTTGTACACCAAATCTTGGTGACATAGATTGTGCACGTGATAGTTTGGGTTGTCTGTCTACACTATTTAGTGCTTTTCGTGTGACATGCAATCACGCAACCAGCAATTTCAGAAGCGGATTCATAAGCCTGCTTACGCAATATGACAGGTGTAGCAAAGTGAAATGCGATGAGAAGCCGATTCAATTACACTTTCTTGTTAATACTAAAACAAACGTAACTTTTGAAATATAATTTAGTTATTAACGTAGCAGGAAGATAACTGTAATAAAAGCTCTCCCCATCTGAGCTCTCCGCATAAAATTTATGCACTAAAAAACTGCAAATTTTTGTTTTGCCCCAAGAAATAAGCTCGTCTTCCTGTAATATTGAATAAAATAGAGTTATGAAAACAGGTAGTTTTGGTGCAAAGAAGAAAAAAGGTGGGGTGATGGGTAATGCCAGAAATGGTACTCGTCTTCGTGGAAAGGATAATATCTTCTTGATATTATCATACAAGCTTCTTTTATCGGGAAATAAAGAAACGGATTTTATTTTTTGCTTCTGAGAAGAATCCTTTCCTTCCTGTCCCTTGCGTTGTTCTCTTTTCCCCATACGCTCATACATTACCAGAATCACTTTTTTTCTGTACACCTGCAAGCATCAGCAAGAAAATGAAATTATCAAGATTAGTATTACTTGAAAAAAATGATAAAAGGGCGAACGAGAACAAGTAAAAAAGCAAGCAAGCAAGTGGTATAGAGAAATACAGAGAAAGGGAGAGAGAGAGAGAAGAAAAAAGCTAGTAAAGAATGGCAATAAGAAAAGAAAATGGGTGAATAAGTATAATGAATATATATTTATGTATGTATACCTGGTATATATAACTGGGCTAAAAAGTGGACACACGTTTTTTCTTGGGATAGTTGAGTTAAAGGGAAGGAGAAATGGTGTAATGTAGACAGTGGGAAAGAGCAAGTATTTTCGTATAAGTGAATAGCCGCTTCCCCTCAAACCCCACTACAACCATGTTTCCTACTTTCCCCCCATTATTATTATTATTATAACTATTATCGTCATTGTCATCATTTTCGGTCTAATCTTGGGAAAACATATGTGCACCCTTTTTTCTGTCGAACCAGTCGTTTCCAGTCTTTCCTTATTTTCGCCACTAGTGAGTAAACTACCAGTACGAGCTCCTTCCTCTACTATATTTCTATCTACACATTATGTATCTACTAGATCCACACCGTATCAAACATATTTTTTCTTACCATGCAAGACCACCACTACGACATGGTATCATACATTATTAATATTATCATCATTGTCATCATCATCAGTGGTATTACATTACGTGGCCACTTGTATACCAACGTAACCTTTACCCATTCATTCACCTTCTCAATAGCAAAGGTAATAAAAGAGATAAGTAATCCATTTCTTTTCATTGAAAAATATCCTTTTTTCTTCTCCACCACCACCGGATGGACTACCACTAAGACAGTTGGCTAGAATTGTGTGCATTGGCAGTGGCTCTTCCTTATTGCACATACAGTTTGCCAAATAGAATAGTGGCACACTTGTAAGCTCTATACCTTGGGATTACATTTAAAATGTTATAGCCCGAGTATTATTACTTTTTATTCCAGTGCACAGCGCACGTACAACCTTTGTTTTCTCCAATAAAACATCTCACAATGAGTTCCCATATCATATACCTACCTTATATTTTTTTACCTTGACTTGCTCTTAAAGACACAAAAATTAACTTTTTCCCGAGTTGGTATATGTCGTCAGCTTTCTCTCATATTCTAATTTCTTGTTTGAGTCCCGTTCTCAAATTGCCTACGACACGTCCAAGTATATATTCTCACTTATTTTTTCACATGAGGTATGCCATCAACTTATTTTCCCTTTTTTCTCTCTTTCAGGCTGTATATTATGTATGTAGTGTTTCCGTGACACAGAACAAGAGCAAATAAGATTACTCTCTTATTGTATGCACCATCATCGTGGAACAACTTAATGACTTGCGTTTTTTTCCTTCCTTCTTTTTTATACACACAAAATATATGTATACCTCCATATTTTACATAATATTATAGTAGACCTGGTTTACGGGCCATGTAAAAAAGAAAAATAAATACACGGTTGGGGAGGGGAAGTGATAGTGGTTGATACTTGCTACAACTGCAAAGGCTCATTGTCATCATTCTCGTTTGCCTATGCATTATTTTGGGAATATTAATGGAAATAAATACTGCATCCTAATGTATGACTGTCTACGATACAATACCTAAAGGATGTAGTTATGTCGGCCCTCTGATTAAAATATCTAGAGCGCCGGTAAAAATACGTATAATTTGTAAGATCTCTCATGATAAGGAATAGCTTTGCTAGCTTCATTCATCAGACCCAAGTGAAAGTCGAAGCATTATTTTGTATGAATAGCTTGGAATATGGAATACTGTGGACAGTAGTTCCATTTTGGAGGAAATATTATTCACTCACAGGATGACATATAATATGTACATACATAGGTACATGCATCGTATCAAATAACAAATTTATTTTTAACATTCTGTCCTTCAATTTTTTGTTTACAATAGTATGTATGGTGATGTAACATGAGTTTGAAATAGATACATCAGTGCATGCATTACGGAAACCAAACAACATTTTTCATCATCATCATCGTCATCCATAATAGTATATAATATGGAAAATGCAAAACAGGCACAATTATCTCTTTGGGGGCCCAACAAGCATGGTTTTTGATATCTTACCTTAATCATCCTTTCCATTGGCTGAGTGATCAATATGATCAAGTCAAGAATATATATATATAATCAGTATATTATAGACTATTATATAATATGAATATTATGGAATAATATTCCTCAAAGTTATTACAAAAGTAAAACATATTATGCGACTTTATTCGCCATCTTAATGTACTCTTTCCATGAAACCTTAAGTTAATACAACAACTTCACTACTACCACTACTATGCCATGTAGTATTTAATATTGATGTTGATGATAACCAATAAGAGCTCTTGAAAATCAAAGACTAGCATAGCCCTTTGATGGTGATGTTGAGCAAGCAACAAGACAAAGTAATTATGATGATGAAAAGTATCATGATTCATCTTTCCATCTAAACAAATTTACTTTCTATACAGAGAAATATAATATAGTGATCCACGTTCCTTCATCATAGTATATTTGCTATATTACCACTGCTTCTGATGATGAAGGTGATGTTATCTAATAATAATAAAATGATGGATGTTTCGCATATTGGTAGCCAATTGAGAAGAGAAAATTTTTATTGAGCTGATTTGCTCCATATAATTATTTACAAAGTGTAAACAAAATATAAATATTCACAGCATTCATAATAATAATAATAATTTTCTCATGATATTTGTCAAGTTTATTAATGGTTGCCAAAAGTGTAGATAATTGGATATATTGTAAAAAAAAAATTGTTCAGAATATTTCTTATTAAAAGATGACGATGGCGCCAATATCTTTCACTCTTCAGATTTTTTTTCTGTTTATTTGTTTATACTTCTCAACTACTACTGCATAATAATATCTATAGTGTCCTTTCTCTTCTGATTCATCATCTCCGGTCTAAAAGCTAAGTAAAGCTATTTTCATGAAATGTCAAGCCATATATTAAATATGAAAACAAAGTCAACAGCAGCAGACACATCAATCCCGCTACATCACTATTTACTATTTGCTTCCAATGACGATCAAGGGAAAAAAGAGAGAAGAGTTTATGATGATATGGAATGCACAGGAGCGGAAATAAAGATGAGAAGAGAGAGAGAGAGAAAAAAAAAGTTTGCTTTTTTCGGTTGCTTTCCTTTTCTTTTTTGTCCCACATTTCCATGTTTGATGATGCTTACTTAATATGCTTGCATTTGACTCTGAAACAGAAAAGCAAACCTGATCTGATGGCATGACTGCATGATGATGACTATCATCATTCCTTCATACATCATTTATTCCAAAGCATTTAGAGAAAATGTGAGTGTATAATAGATGGAGGAAAACAACTGAGAAAACTTTCATTTTTTTCGTTCGCTTTTTTCCTCTTTCTCTCTCTCCATTCTTCATTATTGCGCTATTAACAATATAGCAGCAGAGTATAGCAATCAAGTTTTGCTTTATATATATAGGTATAAACATATTTAAACTTTTAGAAATGAAACTACTTCACAAAGGAGAGCAACAAAAACAAATCGAGAAAAGTGTATGGATGTGTATTTAGTATTTATATAGTGCTCTGTTAATGACTTATAATTCACAATGGGAAACTTGCATACATATTTATTTACATCCGAGTCTGATAAATAATAATTATAGCTACTTACTTTTCATTACTTTCCCCAATGTTTCTTTATGTTGCTGTTGTTGCTTTTTTCTCTCTACAAAGCTACTTTGGTCTTACACACTTTTTCATGTGTTAAGTAGCCTTGATGCATGGTGTGGTGTGTGTATGACAATCACTGATTTGAAAAAAATTACGCAGTTCCTTTTGTTCGTTTGAAGAATATACATATATTATCGATCACATTCCGCATCTTTAAGTCTTCTGCATCAGTGGCAAGTTGTTTTTAACGCGAGATATTATCACAATTATCAGTATTGAATTTCAAGTAAATCATACCAAGATTCCTATAAAGTTCATTTTAAGATTTTTTTTAATTCCGTGCGGAAGCTGACTTAAATTAAAAGGACTTATCAATTCAATACAATTTAGAGAAGTTTTGAGACAAAAGTGGAGTGAAATAAATATACATTTCTGGGTAGGAAGTAGAATATGTGTACAATGTTTCTAGTGTTTTTAGTCATTTACCTACCTATTTCAAATTTGCAATACCTAAATATAGTGAAGAGGATGATGATGAAGTGGATAAAAATAAAGATTTACAAAAATACTTGAAGTCGTATTTTTAAAACGAAAAAGGCAACCATGTACCTTCATAGGTATAATAGGCATTGTATATTGTAGATACCATTACTTGGTTTTAATACAATTATGTCCTTACATATATGTCCCATGGATTTAGGTACCTAAAAATGCCCCAAGACAAAAAGTCCCGCCATTATTTACGCACGCAGACAATTATCGACAGCAACATTTAGGGAGGGTTAGAAAAAAGTATATGTATGTCGCCAAAACTAATATGTATGTACCAATGCATATTTACATGATCTGGGCGAAACGGCGCTAATAAATCGGGTAAACTTTCCAAGCTCTATCGATTATGCCAATTAAGAAATTTGCACAAATTCGAGATTAATATGCAAATTTTGACTAATTCACAAACACAAAGATCATATATGTATACAGCATCTCGAATTACTGAGGTATCCCAATTTTAATGTTAATTTATTTTACCATATTGGAGATATGATGATAATGTCTGTTAGGTTTTAACACCTAACAACGTTGTTAGATTAAGTTTTAAAACCTAACCTAACCTAGGTTAAATTAACATCAAAATTGGTATTCATAGGTAATTCAAGACACGCTCATTTGCGAATATGATATTTGTTTTTGCGAATTAGTCCAAATTTGTAAAATATTTGCGAATTTTTTTATTCGCTTAATCGATAGAGCTTCGAAAGTTTACTCGATATATAAGCGCCGTTTCGCCCAGATCGGGCAAATTTGCGAAATATTCACGAATTTGTTTATGTATGATGTAACATTTAAATCGTTGCTTCGCTACATAGTTACCCCGTTTAAACGGTTTCAAGTTATCACTCAA
>JAITYZ010003790.1:0-12858 GCA_027744595.1 Paronellides praefectus
AAAAATTGTTAATTGGATTAGTTAGTTAGCAAAATGCACGTAATAAGCATAATAATATTCATTTTTCAATCGCTTTTCATCTAGTTCGCCTACAATGACTCTTGATGGGCGCTACCTGTTGGTTTCTGTTGGTGAAATGCCACAGGAACAATACACATTTTATATGGATGTCGGTTGGAGGGGAGCAATCACAAGAGATATGCCAATGGTGTCTTTGTTCCCTGATTCTGGACATCACCAGGTACCACTGTCAAATTAATTAATCATATTCCCTTCGTCGAAAATCTACATACCTATCTGACGTTTGACGTTTACATTAAATTGGGTTCAATTTAATAATGAATGTTTGCGTCGCAGTACCTTTCCAATGATGAGATTAGTTTCACCTTCCTGACCAATGCTGACGCTCCAAATTATCGCGTTATTCGATTTCGTTTGAATAAATCCAAGTCTCACGAAGAATGGAGTCAAGTTGTCGAGGAAAGCCCAACTGCTGTGATTGTATGGGCTTGTGTGGTAGCAAGGTGAATTGAAATACCTAATTATTGCATGACTTTCAAAAGTTACGTTTCGGAAATTAATTTATTCTTATTGCCTTAATTACTTTTTTTTACTTGGATTCAGGGATAAACTAGCAATTTGCTACAATGAACATTTGGACATGCGCATTCAGATTCACATGTTGAATGACGGAGAAATAGTCAAAACAATCGTGTTTGAAGATAGTATTTCCACTTGGGACTACTTTGGACGAAGAGATTTGGATGAGATGTTTGTCAGGGTTGAGTCATACTTGAATCCAGGTATTTTGTACAAGCTTCGCTTTGATGATTACAAAGGAGTGGAAAGTGAGGTACAATATATAAAACTCAATTGAATTAACTTTTTACTAAGTTTTCAACCTTAATTATTATTAATGATGAATTACTTTGAATTGAATCATTATAAAAATAATTCGTAAATAGACGTACGATAAAATTGAAATTCCTTACTATGACCCCGGACGTTTCACGACTGAACTCGTCTTCTACTCAAATGATGATGGGACTAATGTCCCAATGACACTAATTTATCGAAATGTTAGCATTCCTATTTAAATTACTTTTCAAGTAAAAAATACATTTATATATGGGTAATATTTTGTGACAATAATTTTCCTATATTATTAGTCCACTATGCTGGATGGTAGTGACACTCGAGCATCAAGGCTTACCATTATGGGCCATTCAAATGGTGGAACAACAGTGGCTGCAACAATCAACAAACGTCCGGAATTATTTGGATCAGCGATTTGTGACATGGGGTGGGCACAAACAACATTTTTTTTTATAATGTTACCTGTACATTCATTGTTTGTATTATTTACAACTACACAACAGCTATAGGTACTCTGGTAATCATTGTTGATGAAGTTCAAATTCAATTTTTTTTACAGGATCATGGACTTGATGCGATTCCCCAATTTTACTTTGGGCCATTTGTGGATCAGTGAATATGGGGATATAGAGAACAAAGAAGAGTTGCAACACATCCTGAGCTATTCACCTCTTCATAACATTGTCGCTCCAATCAACAGCAATTCTCCACAATATCCGGCTGTTTTAGTCACATCTGCTGATCATGATGATAGGTACGGTACATCATTTATTTAACAAAAAAAAACATTGTTACACAGCTTTCTACTTTTTGTGCCCTGTTATTTAAAAAATATACATTGTGTCGGAATACAACAATACGATTCAACGAAAACATAAAACATATATTAATGCAATGTTACCATTTTCTCTGAACGAATGAATATGGATTAGAGCTGAGATAAAATTTAATTTTAATGTATGCACATAATTGAATTTGTCATCAGGGTTGTACCGTTCCACTCTTACAAGTATATTGCTGAGCTACAGCACACTGTGGGACAGACAATGAATCAGGTACTCAATTTTAACTTTTGCAAAAAATGAAAAACATATATTCTATTAGTCATACAGTAAGTAATTGTTAGCAAAATCATTCCCAAAATTTTTGCAGACAAATCCGCTTATGCTGCGCGTTTACCAAAATATGGGCCATGGAAAGGGAACTTCGTGCATGCATGCGGTAAGCTTTCCTATATAAATATTTGCCTGCTTGAGGTGTTTGTCGGGAATACGTAATTTAACTTGAAATTTTTCATCGAAAATTGTAATCAGATTGAAAAGGCGACTGACGTTTTGTGCTTCTTGGAAAATGCGCTGGGCTGTGAATTCCATTTTTAACGAAATCCCCCGAGCTGATGCTTTTAGATCCGTTTCTTATTATTGGAGTTGGAGAAAATTCCATATTTTCAATACATCATAATTGTATACCCCTATCAATGACTAAATTAATACATGTTCGAAGATAAATAAATTGCAGTAACAACAATTCTCTTGATGATGAGTCACAAAAGCAACACGAATGCATTTTTTATGTTTAATATGTTATTATTATTCCAAAATAACCAACTTATGACGTTGTATCGCTAAACATCCATTCTAATCGCATGGAAAAAACAAAAAACAAAACAGACATGCAACATATTCTCATGTATACTCAAATGTATAGGTATTTGTACTCATTTTTTGTACATAATTTCCTGTTATGTCATATTAAATCATGTTGAATCATATGAGTTGAAGAGATGCAAAAAAAGTTATGAAGATGAGATGCTCCATAGACGATGCAAAAAATGTTGGAAATGGTTAAGGCTATTATTGCACGCTCAGTTGTGCCTTGCCCGTGTCTCTAATCATTATATTCGTTCGTTTTCGTGGATGAGGTAAAAATATCGTGAAGGAAAACAAGATGCTCACTGACCATGAAGAAAAATACCAGCAAAAAAGAAATGCTTTGTAACATCATAATGTATATTATTGTACTTCATGTCTAAAATAAATAACAGGTATTCGATGTAAAAATATTTTTCAATTAAAATATAATGATCGCATTTAATATGATATGCCTGATGTTTTATATCTAAAACTGTGAACATTACCAGCTAAAATCATACCGGTCAATACAAAATATATTTTATATTTATATTTTATTCCGTGAAATTACTAGTAAACTACACTGTTCATAGCTGCACCTTTAATCAAAATGAAGTTGCTGGTTGCAGGCTTAATTAAAGGTGTGCATCTTACATCCAGTGAGCACAAAACTACAAGTCTATAATAAATATATATATGTGGTCATCGCTTCTTTATCGGCTATTTATAGCTAACAGCAAACACTACACTGACTTTCCAAGCATGTAAGACATTAACCTTTTATTATTGGCACCTTTACCCATAAACATCTTTATAGTTTCATGCATTGCTGAACACAAAATATACCCATATACATCTTTGTATACTTTATAGTTTCATCAACTTGATATGTTGCGTGTGCATCTTAAAATAGTAACTGGTTTGGTTCCTGGATTCTTCCTCAATTCGAAAGATATAATTCATCATCAAGAAAATTAAACACCGGTTATTATGAGCACGAAATTGCGGAATATGATTAAAACTTGACAGTGTGCTTTACACTTGATCTTTGAAGGGGACAAGTTATCATTACAATTTTCCTGTAAAACAACGTACATATTTAAATGCATTCAAACACGATAGCTATGAACGTGCATAGGTAAGTAGTAATATACAAATAATACACATAATATGAAAGGCTATAGTAATCTTTAGTTTCATCTCATCATCATCTCCCCATCCGTCCACTATTGACTATATGCACCGTTGACTATTGTTTGCTGATTTTGAGAGAGTAGTGCCGAGCTTTGTTGTGTGAGTCCGGACGGACACTCAAAAAAAGGAAAGATCAAATGCTTTTCATTCAGTTTTAAATCAGAGAACTAGACGCACAGAGCTCAACTATAAGTTTCTCTGTCGTTTTTAAGAGTGGACAAAACCATTCCAAGTTTTTTACCCTTAGCATATATTTTAGATAATTAATCCTGAAAGAGAATAATAAATAGTTGTTTTACATTTACAAAATGGATATAGTTTTATTGAGATTTTGTATTCTCCTTTTAATCTATTCAAGTGTTAAAGGAATCGATGGAGAGTCGGCATTCAAATATCCTGAAGTTCATAGGGACGAAAATGTCATAGACGACTATCACGGAACAAAGGTAAGTTGTACGGTATAATAATATGTAATCAATTTACATTGGGTCTTTTGAGAATATACTAATTGTTTTGTGATGCCCCATGTATGTGTATTTTAGATTGCTGATCCATACAGATGGCTTGAGGATCCAGACTCAGAGGAAACCAAAGCTTTTGTTGCCGCTGAGAATAATGTTACTTTTACCTATTTGGAGGAAGCTCCATTTCGCAAAGAAATTCGTGACAAGTTAACCGAGCTGTGGAATTTTCCTAAACAAGGCATCCCAAAGAAACGGGGCAGCAAATATTTTCATTTTGCTAACTCAGGTCTACAAAATCAATGGTAAGAACAATAATTACATCTGTAAAAGGAAAAACATTTGTGTAAATACATACATAAAATACAACCTCGACACTTTCATGTGCAATTTTTAGGGTGCTTATGGTTCAAGACTCTTTGACCGATAAACCAAAAGTATTTTTCGACCCGAATACACTCAGTAAAGATGGAACTGTATCAATCAAAAGTAGTTCCTTTTCAAAGGATGGCAGCTTGTATGCCTACAGTTTGTCTCAGAGTGGCTCAGATTGGGTTACCATACATGTAAAAAATGTGTCAACAGGGGAAGATTTGCCAGAAATTCTGAGGCACAGCAAATTTCCTTCCATGTCTTGGACTCATGATCATCTCGGATTTTTCTACTCGGTTAGCTTAATATTACATATTTCGGGAACGTAATAATAATTGTGATTGCTTAAGATTTCACGTATAAAGTTGTATGAACCTTGAAATTTCAAAAATACGTATTACAAATATTGTAGCGATATGAAACCCAGGATGAGAACAAAAATCAAACCGGAACAGAGACTGAAGAAACAGGTCAAGAGAAAGTTTACTATCACAGGATTGGGACTAAACAAGAAGATGATGTGTTGGTGTTGGAATTCACAGATAAGCCTAAATTGTCGTTGTAAGTATAGTAAAATGCTGATGGTTTACTTGTATCATCATATACGCGATGTCGTTGACGCATTATTATAAGTTATAATTTCCTGTTTATTTTGTTTAGGTCTGTTACAATATCAGACGATGGAGATTACATGATCATTTATACTTATGAAGTCATCAATGAAGAATTTCTCTTCTTTGCCCCATTGAAAGAACCAATTGCATCAAAATTTACACAGAAGCTAAATCTGGTACCCATCAACACCGAGCCTGGATCCTTCTCAGTGAGAATAAACACGCCTTTTGCTCTTATAATCCCATTACAATTTCTCATTAATTCTTAGACATTTCAATGATGTCTGTCATGTCAAGCATATTATTTATTCCATTTTTGTGTGTTGCAGTACGTAACAAATGACAAGTCCTTGTTCTACTTTATATCGGACCTGGATGCTCCCAACAATAAATTTGTTAGGATAGATTTAAATAAACCAGAGAAAAAGTATTGGTCAACAGTGATTCCTCAAGCTAAAGAAGTTCTTGAGTGGATAGACCCTATTAATAAGTAAGCAAAACACTTGTTTTGATTGAAAAAGCACTTTAGTTGTCAACTAAAATGAAATGTAATGTCAAAAGTGGTGTTTTCTTCTTGTCATGTAATAAGTCTGATGTATAATAATATGTTTCAGGGACATGATGTTCACTTCATACACAAAAGACGTGAAAAGTACATTGGAGTTGAGGCATCTACAAAATGGTTCTTTGATCATGGAATTCCCGTTGGAAATTGGGTCAATAGGTAGCACTAGCGGCAAAAGAGAGGACAGCGAATTTTTCTTTAAACTCTCTACATTTACCAATGCCGGCGTAACTTATAGAATTGATTTGACCAAAGATGATTACACACCTGTGGTATGTCAATTTGCATGTTATTAAACATTGTCGATTTTGATGTTTTCGGCTGTTGTTTGTGTGTCGTTATAACTTTTTGAGCTGGTATGTAAATCATGAACAGAAATTCAAAGAGACCATGTCAAAAATCAACTCATCCAACATTGCAGCGGAACAAGTGTTTTATAAAAGCAAAGATGGTACCAAAATTCCCATGTATATCTTACATAGAAAGGTACATCATTTCTACTTTCACTCACGCCGCAATTATAAATAAACCTTGTGTTAACAAGCTTGTCTCACAATTCCCCAGGACATGGTGCGTGACGGGTCTGCCCCAGCCTACGTGTATTCTTACGGAGGTTTCAGTTCCAGCATGGAACCCTCTTACTCTACTTCTTATTCTGTATTTGTAAACAACTTCCATGGAGTAGTAGGAATTCCCTCAATTAGAGGCGGAGGGTAAAACAACATTGATTTTAAAGACACATTTATGCATGCAATTATGCAAGACTATATAGGGCTTTATAAGAATTGATCTTTTCTTTTCAGCGAATACGGGAAAGATTGGTGGGACAATGGTCGCTTACTCAAGAAACAAAACTGTTTCGATGATTTTGCGGCAGCTGCTGAGTACTTGATAGAGCACAAGTACACCAGTCCATCAAAATTAACTATCAATGGTGCATCAAATGGTGGACTACTTGTTGCAGCAACAGTTAACCAAAGACCAGAGCTTTTTGGAGCTGCCATCCCTGAAGTGGGGTAATGTGGAACATATATTTTTTTTCTCCTCTACCATCACGTCATGAAGGATATATGATGATAATGATTTCTCTATTGAATTTTAACACATTTATCTTTTCAGGGTCATGGATATGTTGAGATTTCAAAAGTTTACGGTCGGCTTCTATTGGATTGGAGAGTATGGTAGTTCAGAAAATAAAACCCACTTTGACAACTTGATGTCCTACTCACCATTGCATAACATACGTTTACCAAAGAATGAGTCTGTTCAATATCCGGCCATGCTTGTAAAGACAGCAGATCACGATGATAGAGTGGTTCCACTTCACTCCTTCAAGTACATTTCTGAACTTCAGCATACTGTCGGGATCAGTGAGAGACAGGTAATTGAAAAAAAAATCTGCTCAATATTTTGCCCACAGATGAATGTCGAATGTTGCTTTTAACTTTAAAAACTACTTGACAATCTGTATCTAGAAAAATCCACTTCTTATCAGAATTGAAGAAAAGGCTGGTCATGGCGGAGGCACTCCAACCTCAAAATTAGTAAGAATATCCCATATTATGTATTTAATCTTCCGTTCTGTTATGTGCGGTGTGATAATAAAAATTACGTAAATGGCACTTTACAGATCGATGAAGTGGTGGATGATTATGCCTTCCTGACTCGTGCCCTCAACTTAACATTTTATGATGATTAATCCTTTTATTATGAAATATATTTTAATGGAATAATAAAATGGAATCTTACGGACGAAAAAAATCATGCTAAAATGCATTGTTTAACCCTGCCCCTTTCATTTCATCTGCACATATGGTCAATCGGTTCGTTATAATATGGAGCACACAAACAAGGAAAATCGAGCAACTGTGATAAAACATCCTCTTTATTCAAAAAGTTTTTTGTCATTTGTAGATTTTCAATTACATTCATAAATCGACTTTTCGTTTTACTTTCCCTTTAGGGAAAGAAATGTCACGCGTGATGACATTGTTGTGAATAAAACTACTCATAAAACGACAAAGCAAACTATGTTCAAGCATTTTACATACAAATACATTGTTCATAAACACGATTTCGTTTTAAATGTGTAATACATACATCTCCACTATCCTATAAAATGCGATGGAGTAAACTTTTCAGATTACATTCAACATTGCAAAGTAAACATATTTCCTGATCAGGATTAATTTGAGAAATCTTGCAAATTCCCGAAGGTGAATTCTTTAAAAAAAAATGCATTCCAACTTTGCGTTCATAGTTGTCGTACTGTCCGTCTTTGTGGCTGCTGCGCAAGCTGACAGTTGCATTGGACTGGAAAAGTTGGCAACATTTACTAAATTTACCGAGGCGAAAACAGGCTGTTTGAGCACACTCAACCTAACTTCCACTGATATTCCATCTGGAAAGGATTTGAAGGAAAAGCACTTTAATGATCGGGTAAATTGAAAAAATGCAACAACGTTTGAAAATGGAATTAGGTGGAATATATATGTATATTGAATAATTATCATTTTCTGAACTTTACAGTGTTTGAGTAGCTGTGCTTTGCAGAATTTGGGTCTTGTAAGTTATGATTTCCCATGATAAAAACTAATTTAGTAAATAATAATATACGTTTGATTGAGTAGTTAAATGGACTTAAAAAATGGTTAAAATTTTGGGGTATGTAGTACAACAACGGCACCATTGAAAAGGCCACCTTGTTGGACACGCTGAAGAAGGAGGTTGCGACGGAAAACCACGAGAAGCTGACCAAAGTCGTTGACAAGTGTATCGAAATGGCAGAGAAAAAATGTAAATGCTGTGAAAGCAAAAACATGAACTACACCCATATAACAACATGCCTTTGTAATTTGTAAAGAGAAAAAATAACTCTTTTTTAACTTTTAAATAACTTTTCAACCCTTCATCACTAGTTACCAAAAAGGACAAAGATGACAAGAAAGACAAGGATGATAAAGAAAAGAGTAGGAAGGATAAGAAAGCACCCATGGACATGAAGATACATCAGCACGGAAATTGTACATGCAGGAAGGCTGCCAAATTTGTGTACTGTATGCTTGAAAAGGATGTAAGTACATTTTTCTAGCATGGGTTAATAATTAATTTTTGCATCTTTTTCCCTTTTAAACTATTTTTGCTTTGTTTGTTTATATACAGTGCTAAAAGCCAGACCACTTTGAGTACTACAGAATGACCAACACGCTAATAGGAAGATAAATATTACATGAGTATTTCTGAAACTATATCAAAACATCTTTTAAACCTTAATAAATGTATACAACGTTTGCTTGATCAAGCAAGTGAGCGGTGGATAAAATGCAATACTTTTTTCTTCATGTTTAAATTGTACATGCTTCGTGCATACATTGTTTCATGCTCAATCACTGATTTTCAAATTGAATAAACATAATATCTAATTCTTTATTGATAGATTTTAATTTCGAATATCTAACTATCGACTAAGTACATATCCATTTATACTTCTTTGTATAAGAAATTGTACATGATTCAGGTATGATTGGGAGATTCTCTAACGGCAAGATTCTGAAATGGTGCTTGCAGTCCTTCCAGGCTCTATAGTTGGTGGTACAGTAGAACTGGCCGTGTCATTGTAGATATTTTCATACCAGCTTTCAAAACTCAACTTGAATTGCATCAGAACCAGCAAGTACGTGATAATGTTTGTTGCAGCCTGTTATACAAAGTAGTGAATCAAATTATTTGATCTTACACAATAATTAAATGTAATATATATCACGACGAGTATCAATAAACTTTGTCGACGAATATTTTCAAGACTTGAGTGAAAGTAAAGCCTTACAGAAGCTAGAAACGTTGTAGAAATAGACGTAACATTCACTGCTCTCATTTGTGCGGGGAAAGCTGAGACTTTCTGCAGAAACAAGGCTATCTGTTGTTGACTCTTCTCATCCAGCTCAGCCAAAGGAATGCTGTTAAGTACAGGAGCTGCTGATGCTGCCTACTTACATATATAAACCATTTTACAAATGCAGCAACACAAAAGCATGTATTTACTTATTCATTGCTTTCTCCTTCTCTGTGAGTAGCCAATAAATTAAAACGACTTAAATGTCGTATATTTTACCGCGTTTGTGACCAGTTGACCGGATATTAAGATAAGGAACAAAAATATTGCAGCACAATAGAGCTGCATGCCCCACGCACCAGTCAACTCCTTTCCTTGCGGGGCTGATATCCCTTCCCCCTGAAGAATTGTTGCATATAGTCCAACCGTAACAGTGAAACAGCAAGTGCATAAAGTAAGCAATACCTGAAATTATTACAAACATACCCCGAATTCATTCATGTCTGATGCTTTCTGAGACTTTCTTAATTTTAGTACTATGTGTATTTATAATATGCTTTCACCTGTACTCCAAAGAAATCCTCAAAACATCTCACTGCTCCACAAAGTTGCTCGTGTAAAACCCTCATGGAATCTATTTTGGCATATAATTTGGATTTATTTTTACTTGCCATGATTGTTTTCAACATTTGCGAAATCTTTAAAAAATGAGATCGTATTATTAAACAGATGAAAAGGAAGAGGGTGGATACAATATAGGGAATTATTAACGTTAAAGTTATGATTGTGGTTCCGCTTAGTAGGGCAAAGCAACTTTGATATACTCCGATCGATTTATGTGAAGTCCAATACATGAACGAAAAGAAACAAGAACCTTCAACAATTGTAAATGCAAAGACAAGGTAGCATCCGAATTTTATTTTCCATAGGTCATCAGCCGAGTCACAAAGTTCGTGGAATACATCGTTCAAAGATTTCCAACCCTGGGAAAGTTAATGTTTTTTATTCATAGTAATATTTTAACATTTTATAAAGTTATATAGGTTTTTGTCTGTTTTTTGTTACCTGTGCAAACTTGTGTTTGTAAATCCTTCCAAACGTCAACAAAGCCGCAGTTTCAAAAACCATTGCCAAAGTTTGAAAAGTGAAAGCATATAAGTCAGTGCCAGAGAAAACTTTTGACATCCGGTTTTTTATTTCTGTCCTCGCGAAAGGAAGAATTGTGCAGAAAAATAGGATCAAAATCGTGTTCACAATTGTAGCCAAGCTTTTCCATCGGAAATCCAGTTGACAAGTACTCGAATCTTCCAATGCCCCTACTTTTCTAACATGCCGAAGAGATAAGGGAACCAAGCCAAACGCCTGTGCCAAGGAAAGTATTGGCTTGATTATGTCACAAAGACAACGACGACCCATTGAACAAGGATCAGAATAAACCACACTGGTATTGTGATTCTGTTTTTCCACTTGGATTATTTCGAACTCTGGACAACAGTTATCATTGTCCTGCTGATAATTTGACGATTTGTTCTTACTTGAAACACAACTTTTCAATGAACCCATGGATCTTGAGAGCAAGCGCTGGAGCTTTTTATAATAATGATCATTGGCTAGTTAGTGCATGAATGCTTTCTCCTTCTTCAATCAGCTCTTGATTCAATTTTATGTACACATATGAAAGTTTACACACTCTTTGATCTTTCCATAAATTGTGAGCATCATACTCAGCAGAAAAACGTCGATATCAGCAATAAAGCTGTCAGATTTCTTCAAGAGATTTACGAACAAATATAGATCCAGCAGAACTAAAAAGATTTATCTAGCGCTACCCTGAATGAAAAAATTCAGCCAACACTCTTCTGGTCGAATTTCAAAAGTTTATGAGATGATGGTAAATGTTTACTCTCTTTTGATACGAACTCAAAGCATAATATTGAATATGTCGAAGCTCTTTTTAGGGGAAAAAAGCATTTTATCATCATTTATAAGAATATTTAGTCTCTTGCATAAGTTGCATACAAAAAACCGTATATCAGCAAACAAATTTATCATGTCCCGTTTATCTACATTGCCGGTTGTTTATATTTACATGACACATAATTTGATGATGAAATTCAGCAAACGTTTCCGTTGAATTCTGCTCTTTGTAATTTGCAAGTAAACATAGTTGCGTAAGCGTATGTGTTTGCTCAATGGAATTAAAGCACGGAAGACCATAGACTGAACGTATTTCTTCAAACAATGATAATAGCAATTATTTTAATAAAATGGATGTAATACACAATACACACATTAAATGCTTTCTTCCCATGTCACCAATACGTCACATAACACGATTTTTGGAGGTGAATGTTGTACTATTTATTTGAGTACAAAAATTATACTCAAATAAAAAGTAGTTTGGAAAGTCATCGTGGTCAATAGCTATTTATTAGCTATTATATAAAGTCATGAACCATGTCTAGAAATATAATCTTTTCTCAATCTACCCTACAAAAACTGGTTACATGAAAACATCCTAGCGAGACGTGTATGTAGATTTTGTAGATATGTGAAACCAGCAACCCGCCTCGGAATATATGAACATTAGCATAATTTAAATGCGCACATTAAGAGCATTATTTTTCTACGGTTATGTTTTTACGATGAATATTTTTGTTGGAAAGTTTTTGAGTGAGCGAACAAACATCATTTCTTTAAAGATTTTAGAAAAGTATATTTGTTGGCTGACGAAAACTATTTACTTGCACATTGCTTAACTTCAGCAGAACAAATATCATATTTAAGCACGTTTTGTCTCCGTAGTTCACACAAACTAATTCCTCTGTTGGAAGTGTACCTCGGCAGACCCCGTGCCCGTACTTCCAGCCTGGAAGTGAGATAGAGATACAAATAACATGTTGATTAGACAATGCTCCAAATTAGAGAGCCATGTACGTAGAATGTAATGTAGCTAGTAGTGTGATATTCTTATGTGGACACTGTATAGCATAATATGAATATTTTGATTTTCATGAAAAGATGTATTTTTGTTACATCTCATTTTCTCTTTCACTCCTGCGGGACAAGAGTACGAGTATGTCACTTGTAGAGAAAATTAAATTGGATTAGCAGTCTAGACGTGTGGTTAACGAGTAGCTGGCACTATGATGCATTTTTTAGATTTGGATTTTTCTCCGAAATGTGCCAGGGACGGGTAGTTTCAACTTACTGCAGGCTATTTTCCCTGGACTAAAAACAGTAAAAAATTCATCAAATGACACCTATATAAATAAGACAGGGAGCATGCGGGCTTAGTGTATCATCTTCTCAG
>JAITYZ010003791.1:0-14579 GCA_027744595.1 Paronellides praefectus
AAAAATATAAGGCGCGCTAGCTAATAATTCATTCGAATTTAATTTTGTATATTTAATTTTAGTTGGATAATTTGCTATTTACGGATATTTGCTAGATTTATTTTTTTAATTAATTTATATTTCATAGAGCAGGTAACTATGTATACTTACTACTCACCCATCCAACATTTGAATTTTTCTTTGAAGACTTTTCACATCACTGTCAGTATTCACCGGAGGCGTATATAAATAGGCTGGAAAAGCTGGACAAGGTCCCCCTCCTATATTTTCATCTTTGTCGTGATGCTGCTGGTTTATCAACTGCTCCAGTAACACGTCGTCGCCTGCTGGATTAGCAGCATCATGTATTTTTAATAAATCGGACACTTTCTTTGCTTTGAGCTTTGGTTTCTTGAGCTTTTTGGTCGGCTGATGAGGATAAACGTGGGAGGATGAGGACAATGGAATGGTACTATTACTTCTGCCTCCCGAAGTTAACCCACCACTCCGCTTTTGCTGACGCTGTTGTTGTTGACGAAGAAGGAGAAGATACGTGTCAATGTTCACGTTTTCCGGTGGCTCCACAAGTTTTTGGAAAAATTCTTCAGCGATTTCATTAAAATGAACGAGTTTTTTAAGTCTCTCAACTTGATTCACTTTCCCGGTGCTCACGTACCTTCCATAAACTATAAGAAACGCTTGGATGGGATCTTTAAGGGTCGAGGCGAGTACAGGATTTACTGACTCGAGCGGATCAACCGGTTTCAAAATGGGCGTTGACACGGATGAGTAGATTTTGAACGTTGTCGTCACGTCCCCTGGACCTCCAGCGACCGCACGTTTCACAAGATGTGCGATAGCTCTGCTAGTAATATCCGCTGTGATTAAAATTAAATGTAATCAATCATAATACCGGCTGTTTTTAGAACTTAAAGTACAATTATATTAAAAATTTACATTTAGCGGCGCCCTCATCCCAAATTTCGTCAGACAGTGCCTTTGTGTACAGCGCATACAAATGCCATATTTTTCTCAGCGTCCGCTCACTTAAAGGCTCCCTTGCTTTGGTCGGCTCCCGACTTGTGATCATTTCAAATTTATCCACAATTTCTAAGCAAAACTTTTTATAAGCAAATTTCTCCTTTGGTGTTAGCTCCGCCCGGATGTCCCCTTCAGTCACTTTTCGATTGTAAAGTATACTGGCAATTGTCATCGCTTTAACTCTCGAGTAATGGCCTTCATCCGTCCAGGAACGAAGCAGGTGTAGATTTTTGTTACGCTGATGGTTAGTTAACGCAGACGGTGGAATGTCCATTAACGAATAAGACGTTCCTCCGGTGGTACTTAAATCATCATCGCTGAGCTCCGAGTTATGATGACTGTGCTTACGTCTTGGAAGCCTTCTGAACTGGTCAAAAAGTGAACTAAAACTAAGGGTTCTGGAGTGAGTATGTTTGTCACGGCCATCATCTCCATTATCATCACTACTGTTATCTTGCTGATGATGACCTTGATAGTCACTTCCCACATAATCGTTGATGTTGGCAGAGATGTTAGTGGTTAAGGAATTTTCAGATAAAGCTTTACGAGAATTCTTTACATGCTTATTTTCTTTCTGATGAAATTGTCCTGCAGCTTTTGGTAGAGTTAGATGAGGATACCATGATGGATCATATTGTGGATCATGATGATGATGATGATGGTTAGAAGGTTGTAGTTGCTCCGTAGATGAAACCGGAAACTGCTTGCTTCTCATCATCTTTCTTTTAAAAAAATAATACAAAAAATATCCATAACTAATATTTTATCCGACAATGTTCATTAATTTATTCCACAGATGTATCGATGGTCACCTTTTGCTTTTTTTATATAATTATTAGTATTATTGTTTCATTTTTGTATGCCAGTGGGCCACACACTGCGTCAGTTTGCTGATCAAATTCGTTTTTACTTCGTTAGTCATTCATATATTCATGATACTATAATATGCGTAATGTACAGGTGTACGTGATACGTCCGTTATCATCATTATGTAGGTCGCTGCGGCTTACTGAGGAGAGCCTGCGTCGCTACCACTGGTGGTCCCATGTTCCAGTTTATCAGTTATAGTTTTACTGGGGAGCTTATTGTTATTAAATGTGGTGCATGTGTGTTCATCTTAAAAAACCATGAAGGAAAGGATGACCTGCTATTCCAGGCATCATTGTTTTCGTCCAACGAAAAGACTGACAAGCTTTTCTTGGGGCATTGTGATACTAGTGCTTGTTCAAGTGCTTTCTGGGTTTGTAACGTGTGAAAATGTAACGAGTACTGAGGAACCGTTAGAAAAGGTCGGGGTCGAGATTAGTAATAATACTGCTACTACTGAGATAGTGTTAGGAACGCCGGAGGGGGAAGATAGGGAAAGCAATGCGACGAAGCTGAATAAAAAGGGAGCGGGGGCGGGAGGTGTGCTGGGAAGTGTAAGTTTAAAAGTTTTCTCTGTTTAAGGAGAATACTATTTGTTTAACTTCCTTAATTGTATTTTACTTTTTTTTATAGTATTTAGCTGGATTAGGAAGCGAGTCTTTAGCCAACAACGCGGATAAAATAAGACCTCCCACGCCTAGCATTACACGTCGCCCTCGTCCGCCGTTGAATATCGGTAGTACATGGAATAAAAATCAAAATATTTATGGGAACGGGAATAATAATAATAATAATAATAATCTTGGAGGGGGGATCGCTGGGCAAGGACAGCTGGAAGGTGTGGGTGGCGCCTATACAATCAGAAGACGAAGACCTAGAACCACTCAACCACCAGCACAACCGCCCCAATACTTTCCTGAAGATTATTACGAGTCGCCCACCCAAAGGCCTTACAAACCTCAAGGACCACGGTTTCGACCTCAAAGACCACAGTATCAACCACAACAAGGATCACAGTTTCAACCTCAAGGACCACAATTTCAACCACAAGGACCACAGTTTCAACCACAACAAGGACCACAGTATCAACATCAAGGACAACAGTTTCAACCTCAAAGACCACAGTATCAACATCAAGGACAACAGTTTCAACCTCAAAGACCACAGTATCAACCACAACAAGGATCACAGTTTCAACCTCAAGGACCACAGTTTCAACCTCAAGGACCACAGTTTCAACCACAAGGAGGTGGGGAGTACAGACCTCCTCCTGGGGCACTGGCAAATAATCCTCCTCCACAAACAATTACAAATGGAGGTGGGTATAGACCGGGAGCAGCTTTTGGAATACCTCCACAATTAGCACCTCAATCTCAAGCTCCTCTCTTTGCACCTCCGCGACAGACTGCGCAAACCACAATTCCACCGTTTAAAACGGAAGAGCAGAAACTAGCCTATCATTATCTCCAACTTTTGGAGGAGAAAGAAAAGCAAGAACAAGGAGTGCAACCACTTGCATCACCACCACCACCTCCTCCGACAACAAGAGCCCCACTCCCGACACTAATTGAGATAGCTACTACACCAGACTACTATGATTATGATCCTGACTATCCCGATAGGGTCCCTACAACTACAACAACAACCACAGCGCCACCAACCAGAATAAGGCGACGAAGAACGACCACCTTGACTCCACCCCAACAACCTTTTCAACAACAAGGACATTATCAACCTGTACCACAGCCTCAGCAACCAGTGCATAAGCCGCACTTGCCCTCACCTCAGCAACAATCACCACTGCATGCTCCACCACCCACAGCAGCATCACAAGAGCCGCCTTCTTTCGTTCCACCACAGCAATCACCCGCCCTCCCACCGCCATTGACTCCAGCTCAGTTTCAGGCTCTCCTTCTACTAAAGCAGCACTTACAACTACAACAGCAGCAGCAGCCAACTGACATCATATCTCCGCAAAATCAACAACCACTTCAACAATCCGCACATGTTCCACCTCAACAAGCACCTGTGCATGTTCCACCCCCTACTCCTCAACCACCTCCGCAACAACCAGCGAATGTTCCACCCCCTGTCCCTCAACAACCCGCACAGGTTCCACCTGCTGTTCCCTTACAGCCCGCACAGGTTCAACCTGCGGTTCCCTTACAACCCACACAGGTTCCACCTGTGGTTCCCTTACAAACCGTACATGTCCCACCTACGGTTCCGCAACAACCTGCGTATGTTCCACCCCCTGTTCCTCAACAACCTTACTATCCACCACCTCAGCAACAAACTGGCTTTATCCCCCAAGCCTCACAACCAGGATATGTTCCACCTGTATCCCAACAGCAGCAACCGTTTTACCCCCCGCCAGCTGCGCTAGCACCCGTTCCAGCTAGTAATCCAGGATACGAGCATATTAACACATTCATCCCAACCACTCCCAGTTCTGTTGGCTTTGTTACTCCTACGACCCCCGACATAAATAGTCCTGAATACCAACAATTCCTGCAACAGTATAAACGCCAACAACAAATAAAGTTAATTGTCGAACTGCACCGTCTTCGACAAATGAACGCAACAATTAACTCGGAAACCACAACAGAAGATCCATACGAATACGTTCCAAGAATTTTCATTAATCCAAGGATCGCACCAACAAGACTCACGTCTACAACAGATAACCCAGCTGACGCCATACAAGACTTGGCCAATCTGTTTGGATCGCTAGCAGTAGGAAACCTTGCGGGCGTTGTTGACGGGTCAATAAAATTTGCTGGAACAGGGGTGTTCCACAATCTGAATTCATGGGCTGCATGTCAAGCCATGGGAAGATGTGGTGAAGAAGCTAATGTAGATCCTGATTACACTGTCGGCCTTCCTATAGCTAATAAAGTGAGAGCAAGGCCAAAGACGACCAAAGTTCCGGTTGTACCTCATCCTCCTCAGCACGCTTACCCCGACAGAAAATGGACCAAAACCCATGCAACCCAAATAAACACCTAACTTATTAAAAAATAAATTATTAAATAATATTATTTTGGAAATAAACGTTTACGCATTTTTACTATTATTTACTTTAATTTCGCAATTCACAAGAATTTTTTGATTTACTAATTTTGAGTATTTTGACATGATCGTATTGACCTCTCTACTAATCTTTATCCCACTTGAGCACTTCCCTTCGTAAGTTTCTTTCTTTGTGTCGCCTACCCCCATCATTATTCTCACCCTCCCCAATCCCTTCTATATAAACGTCATCGTCATACCTGACATATGGCCTGTTGTTCACATTAATATCCCCGTGTTCTGGAGGTGGTGGACTCGGATTTTTTTCAGTCATCATCTGAATCTGATAAATTTCCAGTAATTCCTGATAAACACTCGATGGTAGTTTGCCTTTAAAATTTGTTATGGGATTGGTCAAAAGTTCATCCATTTCTTGAAAGGGTACCCCTTGAATCGGCATCGATGGATTGTGAAAATTTTCATGCTCAAGTTGTTCCTCAAGTATAAGAATATTTTTCATGGAATCTTCTAGCCCAGAGATTTTTTCCTCCAGAATATCTAGTTCTTCAGCAGCCATCGGGGTCGAGTCCACCGCTGTATTTGGAGGAGCAAAGGGGTAATTCAGTGAGTGAGGGTACCAGTGATCTCCTCTGTCTTCTTGGCTACTACTACTGGCACAGCCACTGTGATGATGCTCATTAGATTTAGGCAGCAACGAAGTTGGAGGAGAATGGAGAAACGTGGGAGGTTTCAAGAATGTGTCGTAAAGCCGAGTGCGGAGTGTTTCGCCGAGAAAACCAAAGAAGCTTTTGGGTGAGCCATTTCCGGGGGATGGAATATTTGAACACGAGGCGTCATTTCCTACTGAAATTTTGTCCATTTTACTTCACAATTTACGGTGACAAGAAAACAAAAAAATTTATAATTTGACGAGGATTTTTTTTCCAAAAATAGTTTCATTTCTCTGTTATTACAAATCCCGAATCCCGACTGGTTAATTTAAGCAATTTGGAAGATAACGTCTCTATGGCTGTTTGGATGATAAACAGTCGTCGTAAAAATATGAAAACCTGTAGACAAGTCTAAAAGAAAAATTCACTGAAAGATGTTTCCACATAAAATTGAATAGATGATTTCAGTGACCTATAAAGATTTATAGGTCACTGGCTAATTATCTAATAATTCTTTTGTACAGAAATACGACCGATATATTAATTTTTTAATACGAACCGAAGTAGTAATTTTGATATTTTTGTATAAATCCTAACACACATTTTTAACAAAATTAAAAAATAATGACAATATGAGTAATACTTTTTGCCCACCTCCGCCAACATGGAGGTTATGCCATCCCGTCAATATTTACGTATATCAAAATGGTGTGGAACACATGAAGCCATGTTTGGTTCATATTCCAATGGAAAAGAAGAAAAACATGAATACCGTCCTGGAAGAAATTGGTCATCGAATGAAACTCACAGTAGGATATCCCGTTGCACTTTACAATATGGACGGCTCCAGAGTTTGCAAAACATATGAGCTAGAAATGTACAATAATTATGTAGTCGTCACAAACCTGGAAAAGAGATTCAAATGTATGGACTATGGAAATGTGAGAGATCCGTTGGTGGTCAATGGCAGGTTCTCCAAGCACGTCAACACTTTAAGGCTTCATAATAAAAGGTTCGACCTTTTCTGCAGAGCCAAAATGCGGCGACAACCCTTGCATGTGTTAATGGCTAGGAGTGGAGATTCAGATGGCTATGGACCTGACCAGCTCCCAGTGCAGGGCAGCATAAATTGTGGAGCTCTGTGTACCAAGGTGGCACCAAGTACAAGAAGAGATAGGCCGACGCAGTGTTGCAGCGATGAACTTATGTGCGTGGAAGGAGAGACCATGGAACAGGATCCATGTGAATGTGACCATGGTATGGAGAGAAGATCATGCATGCAAGATCAAACAAGACCCGTAAATGCACCCCCATCAGCTCATTTATCGGACGCAGATTATCAATTCATTGAAGAATTACAAAGACAGGTAAAACAACAGGTGGGAAGAGGGAATACTAATCCTGTAGATCAAGGTGCAGGATTTGATACAAGGCAGTGTGGTAGAGATGGAGCGGGTCCTTTAGGAGTTAACCAAAACTTGGTTGATTTAATGATACGGTATAAGGATGTGGGAAGCAATATTTGCAAGCTCTTTCAAGATAAAATTAACAGAGATTTGGAAGGAGGACAGGCAAAGGAAACTATATCCGCCAGGTGGCAGATTCCTGGAGAAAGTAACGTCAGTTTGGCGACAGAAGAGAGACTAAAGGAAGAGCTAAATCGGTTGGCGGAGGCAAGCTGTCAGTTTACTTTTGATAAGCGTGGAAATTTTTTGTTTAGTGAGGGATGTCAAATACCAGGCGGAAGTCCAAGCCCTAGTCCAAGATTCAGTCCTGTAAAACTAACAAATGGAAGAAATATGATTAATGTGTCTCGTGGGCGGAGTAGTATAACAGGAAATGAACATCAACAAAGGAATGGTCAGGTGAATGAAATGGATCGCATGTTGGATGGTTTGGAAAACGCGGCAAATGATAAAAGATTGAAGAGGAAAAGTAATCTTGTCCATGGAGAAGCAATGCGTTATGAATCTAACTATAAAACTAGGGAACATGCGCTGGAACCATTGAAGGAACTACCATCTGAACAGGAAATGCCTGTAGGGATGTATGAAGAATATCAAGAATCTATTAAAAGCATTGATAAAATAATGTCCCCTGCCGTGGTCATTTCCGATAACGATGAGGAATAAGAAAATGATGATGGGAATGATGAGTTTGAAAGATTTAGCAGAGTTGGAAAAGGATTGAAGAGGGGAAAAAAGAATGTCCATAATAATTAATTGTATTGTCTCATGGGAATCACCATTACAGATGAATTACCCAATTAATTAAAGCTTTTACATGGTCATTAATAATGACTCATTTTTGACAAAATTACAAATTAAAAGTTAAGAAATATAAAGTCAAAACTTATTTTGCATGTTTCTAATTACATTTTCAATGCATGCTGCAGATATATATATGTATTCTTCTATCATATAATCTCTCCATGAGTTTTAATATTTTTATTGAGTTGGATTGTATAAAAATGTTTAAAGCATATATATGCTTCCGGATAATTTATTACCCACATTTTACATCACCCTTTTGTATTTTATCTGCTTTCCCCAGTGGCTTTCCAGTGAAAGGTTTTCACTGTTATTAATAAAGGAATATATTTATGATGATTTATAACGTGAAGTTTGACTCGTTTTATGCGAAAATAAAAATAATCAAATGGAGATCCAAAACAAGTTAACATCAAATTTTGATTTTAGGTTGATATTCAGCATACATAATCATCAAATCATTCATTACACAAACAAAACCATGCTATTCATGTTGTGTGTATTTTGATTGAAGAAGCTATTTAAAGTCTCTATGGTTTGGATATATGTATAGCCGACGAAAAAATAAAAAAACTTATAAATTATGAGAAAATACAGTGGAAGATCTTATTTTAAAATTAAATAGCTAATTAATCAAATAATGCTTTTGCAAATAAATAGGATGATCGATTTAATTATTTTTTTTAAATAAAAACAGAAGTAGTAATTTTGATATTTTTGTATAAATCCTAACATACATTCAACAAAATTAAAAATAATGACAATGAGTAATACTTTTTGCCCACCTCCGCCAACATGGAGACTATGCCATCCCGTCAATATTTACGTGTACCAAAATGGCGTGGAACACTTTAAGCCATGTTTGGTTCATATTGCAATGGAGAAGAAGAAAAACATGAATACCGTTCTGGAAGAAATTGGAGCCCGCATGAAGCTCGCCGTAGGATACCCCATTGCACTTTACAACATGGACGGCTCCAGAGTTTGCAAAACATATGAACTGGAAATGTACAACAATTATGTTGTGGTCACAAATCTGGAAAAGAGATTCAAATGTGTGGACTACGGAAATGTGAAAGATCCGTTGGTAGTCATTGGCAGATGCTCCAAGCACGTGAACACTTTAAAGCTTCATAATAAAAAGTTCGACCTTTTCTGCAGAGCTAAAATAAGGAGGAAACCCTTGCATCTGTTGATGGCTAGGAGTGGAGATTCCGATGGCCATGGACCTGATCAACTCCCAGTGCAGGGCAGTCAAAATTGTGGATCCCTGTGTACCACCAAGGTGGCCCCAAGTAGAGATATACCGACGCAGTGTTGCAGTGATGAAATTATGTGCGTGGAAGGAGAGACCATGGAACAAGATCCATGTGAACGCGACAGAGATATAGAGAGAAGATCATGCATGCTAGATCAAACGAGACCCGTAAATGCGCCACCATCAACTCAGTTATCAGACGCAGATTATCAATTGATTGAAGAATTACAAAGGAAGGTGAAACAACAGGATGGAAGTGGGATTGATCATGGAGATAAAGGTTTTGATACTGGACAGTGTGGTACAGAAGAAGTGGGTCCTTTAGGAGTTAACCAAAACTTGGTGGATTTAATGATACGGTATAATGACGTGGGAAGCAATATTTTCAAGCACTTTCAAGATAAAATTAACATGGATTTGGAAGAAGGACAGGCGAAAGAAACTATGTCTGCCAAGTGGCGGATTCCCGGAGAAAATGTCGCCAGCTTGGCGACGGAACAGAGGCTAAAGGAAGAGATAATTCGGTTGGCGGAGGCTACCTGTCCAGGTCCAAGTCCTATTCCTAGTCGTAGTCCTACTCCTAGCCCTAGTCGTGCAAAACTAACAAATGGACAAAGAAAAATGAATAGTGTGGCATGTGGGCGGAGTAGAACAGACATGATAGTAAAACAAGAGCATATTAGGAATGTTCAGGTGGACGAAATGGACCGTATGGTGGAAGAGTTGTTGGAAAAAGCGGTAAATGATAAAAGATGGAAGAGGGAAAATAAGCATGTCAATAGAGAAGCAGTGCGTTATGAACCTGGCCATAAAACGAGGGAACATAATGCGCTGGAACTATTGAAAGAACTACCATCTGAAGAGGACTATAGCCCAAGATCCAGTCGTGCAAAACTAACAAATGGACAAAGAAAAATGAATAGTGTGGCATGTGGGCGGAGTAGAACAGACATGACAGTAGAACAAGAGCGTAATAGGAATGTTCAGGTGGACGAAATGGATCGCATGGTGGAAGAGTTGGAGAAAGCGGTAAATGACAAAAGATGGAAGAGGAAAAATAATCATGTCATTAGAAAAGCAATGCGTTATGAACCTAGCTACGAAAGGAGGGAACATGCGCTGGAGCCTTTGAAGGAACTACCGTCTGAAGAGGAAAATCCTCCTAGCCCAAGATCCAATCATGCAAAACAAATAAATGGACGAAAAATGATTAATGTGGCTTGTGGGCGGAGTCTGACAGAAATAGTAGCAGAAGAAGAGCATATTAGGAATGCTCAGGTGAACGAAATGGATCGCATAGTGGAAGAGTTGGAAAAAGCGGCAAATGATAAAAGATGGAAGAGGAAAAGTAATCTTGTCCATAGAGAAGCAATGTGCTATGAACCTAGCTACGAAAGGAGGGAACATGCGCTGGAGCCTTTGAAGGAACTACCATCTGAAGAGGAAAAGCCTGTAGGGATGTATGAAGGATATCAAGAATCTATTAAAAGCATTGATAAAATTATGCCCCCTACTGAGGTCATTCCCGATTACGATCAATCTGATAATGATGACGAGGAGATAGAGATGTACCATATCAAAAGAAGAGAGGACAGGCGACTGATGAGGAAGCGAAAGGAGAATTATTTGCATCCATGCTATATCTATCCTCAAGACGAGAAAAATAATGAGGAAGATAAGTACCCGTTTAGCTATGTAAGTTAAATTGCAGTGGAAAATGTTTATAGGTAACCTTCATGATAAGGTTGAAAGTTGTAAATTGATGAGTAGTCTTTCAAACTAAACAGCTTCCCTCGGATCGAGGAGAGCCAAATGATCAGCAAATTAGATTGAATTTTAATAACCAGCAACAGCAGCAGCAACAAGGACAACAACGCTTGTATTCCCAGTCGTATCCGTATTTGTCACAGCAGCAGGATCAACGACAGCCCTTCCTTGTTCAAACTTCGTCAACGACTCCAACAACTCTCCCACTCCTTACGAGACATTCGACACAAGTTGCCCCAGCCATGTTTACAAGGTTTATTACCTCAAATGGAACTACAGTTCGACCCTTACAAATAATAAGACCCCAGCAACAGGTCAATGGAACTGCTCCTGTGTCTGGACTTGTTTTCAACAACATGCTTACTACCTCATCATCGCCTCTTATCAGGCAGGCAATGATTCTGACAACGACACAATCTCCACAAGCGGATAGATCTAAATTCTTCCCGGCTTCGCTTCCTCCGCTACAATCTCAAAATACTTCCATGCGTCTGATCAGGCTTGTAGCTTCTACTCCCACTCCCCAACAACAGCAAAGAGGAGTTTTTCAAAACAAATTAGTGCAACTATCGCCGACATTGTTTCCAAATGTCCAAACGCGGTTTATTCGGTCTCAGCTACATCAACAGATACCACAATCACCTCAACAATTCATATTCAAATAAGATCAATTATATAGCTTATTTATAGATAGGTGTAATATTATTCCTAAATATTATAAAATACATCACCGCAATAAAAAGCAAGTTCTACCACAATAATTGCGCATCAGTTTCTGCCATGGTTTTCGATTTACGAGTAACTTTCTCAACGTTCATTTGCATATAAAATTTCATTCAATCAAGGTCCAAAATACCGATTAAAATTATCAAGCCCCGTTTAAAAATCATTGAATTCATTTCACTTTATTCAACCAAAATTTTATGTTATTTGAATTCTGACGCATTCTCTAGCCACCAGTACCCCATAATTAACACCAATCATGACAACGACAACAAATACCTCTAATAGAACAAATACGACAACCTGCGCTGAAACCGGCACCGGCACATGTAGCGAAACCGGCACCAGCAGAGAAACTGGCACCTGCAAAGAAACTGGCACCTGCAGCGAAACTAGCACCTGCAGCGAAACTGGCACAACCACAAACAACAATACTACAAAGCCTACTAGCTCAGCAACAAGGACAGGACATTCATCGTCAACTCGGTTTACAGGTAAAACCAAAGACACAAAACACAGTGCCGCAGCACAAACAAGTCATACTAAACCAAATCATCAAACTGCAACTGGCTCGACTAAGCCTACCACACATAAAAGCGATACTACACATGGCCCATCAAGTACAAAAACTGGACATTCAACGCACAAGCATGGCCCGTCCAGCACAAAAACTGGACATTCAACGCATAAGCATGACCCCTCAAGCACCAAAACTGGACACTCAACGCATAAGCATGAACCTTCAAGCACCAAAACTGGACATTCAACGCATAAGCATGACCCCTCAAGCACCAAAACTGGACATTCAAAGCATACGCATGACCCCTCAAGCACAAAAACTGGACATTCAACGCACCACCACCACTCAAGCACGAAACCTGAAGCTTCAACGCACCCTCCAAGTTCCAAAACTAAACAGCCCACGGTGATCCAGCCACCAAAACAACTGTCAACCAGTTCTTCTGGATCATCTTCATTGAGGTCGTTACATACTCAGGAAAAGTTGCGACGTAAACCGGATATGACAGCTGCAAAGTCGGAAATAGTATCAGCATATCCATCAACTACGGAGCCGACTGAAACGAGTATGACGGTTATAACACCTACATCGAAGGACACGACCACTACTGCTACTTCCAAAGATACTACCACCACGCTGACATCAGATGATCCAACCACGCCGTCATCAAATGATACAACTACTTCTTTCACAACAAAGCCAACTACGATAACAACGGAGGATAAAACTGCAGCGAAACCAAGATCGGCATTACATACTCAGGAAAAGCTGCCAAGTAAACCGGAAATAAGAGCTACTAGATCGGCTTATCCAACTACGGAGCCGACTGAAACGAGTATGACGGTTATAACACCTACTTCAAAGGACACGACCACTACTGCTACTTCCAAAGATACTACAACCACGCTGACATCAGATGATACAACCACGCCGTCATCAAATGATACAACTACTTCTTTGACAACAAAGCCAACTACGACAACAAAGGACGATAAAACTAGAGCGAAACCAAGATCTATTAAGACAACAACTGCAACTTCAGGTGACGAAAATTTAAAGTTATGATATAATGTACAGTAAACTGAAACTTAATAGTCGTGATGGGTTGGTTGGCGTGTTTTTTTTGCAGTGACCAAACCCACCACCACCAGTTTGGGCACTACTGACACTAGTATGACGGCTATAACACCTACTTCAAAGGACACGACCACTACTGTTACTTCAAAAGACACAACCACGCCGTCATCAAGTGATACAACTTCTTTGACAACAAAGCCAACTACGACAACAAAGGACGATAAAACTACAGCGAAATCAAGATCCATTAAGACAACTCCAACTTCAGGTGACGTAAATTTAAAGTTAAATTTTATGATACATATAATGTACAGTGAAACTTAATAGTCGTGATGGGTTGGTTCTTGGTGTGATTTTTTGCAGTGACCAAACCCACCACCACCAGTTTGAGCACTGAAACGAGTACCGACAGTACGGTTACACCTACCAACAAAAGTACTGACGCAACAAACCTGTTAAGTACCAGCGTACCACTGACTGTTTCGAAAAATTCCACAGCTAACAAAACTCCCAAAGAGAAATCGATTCATAAAGAGAAATCGACTCACAGCGAAAAACCAGCTCACAGCGAGAAATCAAGTGACAACCAGAAACCAATTCCTAAAGAGAAATCAACTCACAGCCAGAAACCAATTCCTAAAGAGAAATCAACTCACAACGAAAAACCAGCTTCTAAAGAGAAATCAACTCACCACGAGAAACCAATTCCTAAAGAGAAATCAACTCACCACGAGAAACCAATTCCTAGAGAGAAAGCAATTTCTAAGGAGAAGCCAATACCTAAAGAGAAATCAACTCACGATACCCCAGTTCCTGAAAAGAAAACAACTCACAAAAGCAGACCAACCCCCGAAGGGAGAGCTTTGCAAAATGATATGGTAGTTCCCGAAGAGAAAAGAAACTCGAATGAGAAAAGAAACTCGAATGAGAAAAGAAAATCGGATGAGAAAAGAAAATCGGATGAGAAAAGAAACTCGAATGAGAAAAGAAACTCTAATGAGAAAAGAAACTCCAGTGAGAAAAGAAAATCAGATGAGAAAGCAGAAAGCGATAAGATATCATCAACAAACTCTTCATCAGTATCCTCATCCTCTGGATATGGGGATGGAAGTTCAAAGTCTGGAGATGTAACAACTGAAAAGTCTTCTTATGCAACTCATAAAAGCAAATACTTGAATCCTCTGGACCAGGCAAAGCTTGTAAGGTTACCGTTGAAAAGGCCCGGTCCGTGGGCTTGTCCATATCCTCCACCTCCCCCTTGGGCTAGGTGTCCCCCTCTTCCGCCACCATGGATGGGTGGACCACCTGGATGTTATCCTCCTCCACCACCATTTATGGGCGGACCACCTGGATGTTATCCACCTCCACCACCATTTATGGGCGGAGCACCAGGA
>JAITYZ010003792.1:0-16509 GCA_027744595.1 Paronellides praefectus
GTACGGACGTACGTACGTACAGACCCACAGCTCAATTCTATAAGCTATACAGCGTTGCGTATACCTAATAATAATAATATCACTAGCATTTCAAAGCAGCGCACTGCTTTTCTTTTTCCATTCCTTTTATTTCCACTTTATGGTCGCCCTTGTTTTCTCTGACTTGACAGACTGATTGTATTTGTGTGTGTGAGTGAGTGTTGGCCTCCAGTGAAAGTGTTTTGCTCCGAAAAATATCTCCCTTCTCAACTCTTTTCCTACAAAATTATAGCACTCATCATGACATACTGAAAAACACAACAGTATTTACGTCTATTGTCAGTTAGGCATACATCCATAAAACACAAAATAATAATAACATGATTGATGATGATGACGAGAAGTTTTAGAAGATGATCAACTCAACATGGCGTATTGATTTATAATTTCATTTTTACTTATTAAATGAATACAAACAAGGGTTACTGCTCTAGATCCGAATCTCCACTAGTAACATGACTTGCAGAGAAGGTAAACAAACAACCCACAAATATAAAAGTGCATTGCACATTGAACAAGCCCATAATATATGAAATGCTTAACAAATTGAATGACAGACTGACACAAATTTTTCCAACAAATGCACAACTTGTGGCTTCCGCTACTCAAAATAATAATGCCATGTAGAGACAAAAAAATAGCAAGACTTGCAGTTTATACCTTTCCAATAAACATAAAATCTCGTCTACTACCTTTTTTGTAGTCGACGAGAGGAGTTGTTGGAAAATTCGGATTTTTAAGGGATCGATAATATGTTATTATTATGATTATGATGCTACTTTATCATTTGCTTGTCTCGACTTGTCCCATCACATAACACACTATACTACTTGACAGTATACTATATATTATATATTTTGTTCTTGTTTTACTTGAAAAAAAATCTTTTGTCAAAATGATGACTATATCTTGTAGGGAAACTGGAAAACTTTTTTTTACAACTTTTTTATTCAAAGTATGAAAAAAGAGTAAATAGTATAAAGTCATGTTAGATAAGAATATATGAAGAGGAGAAAAAAAATATAGTACATTATTTTCTTTCTGGAAATAAATAGACGCACACACACACTCAAACACATTGCCGTGCGCGTCACATGGTACAAGGAGCACAAAAATGAGAAAACTTTTTTATTTTGAGATATGCCAAAAGGAATCATAGTGAAACCGGGATAATATGATCAGGAGGAGGAGGACAGGGAGAAAGAAAAAAAAGTAGTAGAAGAAGATGATGTTGATGATGATGCCGGATTATATATAAATTTTTTTAGATATTCTTTTTCTTGGAAAGGTTATTTGGGAATCCCAGCGGAATATCATGTTTCTCTCCTCTTCTCTCAAAGTCTATTGTGATGTAGATGTATTTTTTTAAACTCCATTTTTCTTGCTCAGTCTACCCCCTGCTCCTGCTGGAAATATGATATAAAAATTTTGTGCAAAATAATTCGCAAGGCTCATCCTGCCACTCTTCTTGTAAACCTTGTGTGATGGTAATAATAATATTGATGATATGATACTTATAAGGATTAGTAGCAAATCAGAAAATGCTAAATATAGACTTGTTTTCATTAAAAAAATATATTATGTTGACTTGAAGGGGGAAAACATGTTGGGAATGATTACGATCACAATCATTCAAGTGTATAAAAAAAATAAGTAGGTGGGAAATAAGTAAAGTGTATTTTATTCGTACACCTGCACAAATTTTATATGTCCGCTACAACTATAGCCATGTGTGTGGTTTTAGTTGTTGCTGCAGTGGCGATGGAGATACTGCTGGAAACCATTTAAAATAAAACAAAAAAAAGAAGAGAATTCCATAAAAAAATTTTTTTTAAATTGTACATTTTTAGTGTACTCTTTACAATTGTTTTGCTAAAAAAAAAGAAAAGCACAGCTAACTAAAGTATCTATACATCCGGTGTGTCGGACAAGAGAAAAGGGAAGGAAGCTGGGTCATTTTATTTTTACTGTATAAAAAAGTGAATAAATTCTAGGGAAATCGGATGTAGTAAAGTAGCAGGGAGTGCTAATAAATTTATTTTTGTTTCTACTTCACTCAATCGGATATATCATATATGTATATATTTGTATAGCAAGACAAACTTTAAGTAAAAAACCGCTAAAATAAACATGTCTGTCAGTTTGTCTGTCTGTCTTTTATACTTTTAAACACTGGGAAAACAGAGAGACAAGAGGGGAAAAGCTCCAATGATTTTAATCTTTTTTTCTTTTCCTTCGTTTTACTCAAAACCAGACCAGACTTATTCTAGACCCCAGAGAGAGGTATGAGTTGTTTCATAATCAGCATTTTGTGTAAGAGGTGGTGGTGGTCGTAACGCTGGTAACCTTTTCTCTTTCTCGTATTTTTTTCATACAAAATCTTTCAAGTAATTTTTATTTCGATTCAGTTGCTCTGTCTGTTTGCTCTTTCTTTCTGTCTCTCTGTCTGCCTGGATGACTAAGGTCCATCACTCTTCTCTTTTCTCCTCTTTTTTCATTCATTCATTCATTCATCCATTCATTCATTCATGGAGTCAGGCAGGCAGGAGAAAAGGCAGCAGTCTCCCTGTCTGTCTATGTCTGTGAATGTCATTTATTTCATTCTTTTTTTTATTGTTACATATGTGCTTACTATATAGCAAGTCAACTACTACAACAATACGTACATGTATTTTTTACCATAAATATATCGCCCTAATGCAAAAGTAAAAGGGCAACGAGCACTTATTTTTCAGTTTTCTCCAACAAAACAAAAATACTAGTCAGCTGACAGGCTAATTCATTTATGTGTGCGCCTAAATGTCGTCAAAAATGTGTTTTTGATGGCGATGACGTCGACGACAAGGATGACGAAAAAGAAAAGGAATAAAAATAAAGAAAAGGATGGATTTCACTTTAGTCTGCAAAACATATTATTAAGAATATTGTCCATATATTATAATACAATCATATAAAAAGGGTTGTTTGCCAAAAAAAAGAGAACCTGTGTATATATACCTTGTCTTGTGACTTGCTGTTGACTAATGTGAGAACGGAGAGAAGGAGCAAAAGAAAGGAAAAAAGTAAGAAAACGTCCTTGTTGTTGGCGAGGTCCTTTCTCACCAGGGATCCTGTCAGTCAACCTAACTTAAGTGGAAAGACTTGGTGATTGCCCTCCTTTTTCCCCCTTCTCCTTTTCATCTCCCCACCACCCTCTCAACTGAATCCATCTATCTATCCATCCATCTATCTGATTGTAAATCTTCCGAGTTGTATGAAACCGCTACCACCACCGCCACCGCTCCCGTCGCCAAGAAGAAGAAGACGAAGAAGCAGAAGATGAGATGAGATTAAACTTGGAAAATAAATTGGGTGTTCTTGCGTGCAATTTCGCAATCAAAATCAGCATAAGATGGAGAAACACACTAAAACTTCTTTTATTTTTTTCCACAGTTAAAAAATCTCTTGTGTATTTTCCCCCTTTTTTCTACTTTACATTTTTCCTCCACCTCCAGCCTTTTGTTGGTGCATATCTCTGAAAAAAGTGCAACAAGCTGGGTTTGTTGACTACACATAAAAAATATTTTGTTGTCTTTCTTACATCATCACATCATCCTCATCAAGTCAACTGTCAACACAACCAACTATTATTACTGCAAGCTTTATAGCAAACAACTATACAAAGCCCTCCTCTCAAACTGAATTTTAGAATAAGAAAGTGTTGTAGTCGTCGTGAGACTTGAGGCCAAATAGGTCCCTCTCTCTCTTGTAAAAAAAATATACAAGTCAGGTCATGTTGACTATGGCCTTTTCTGGTGTGGACTTGATAAGCGAGCATTTTATATACACAACTTAAATAAATGTGTATATGTATTTTGGTAGATAGACTATATGCTTATGTAAGTGTATATATAAAGCAGTGGCAGTGAGTTGAGTTGAAGATGAAGTGCTGTCGTCGTGTCGCTAATGCGCTGTGGCTACTGTTATACTGTTACACATTTTACATTAATTACACTCACTGCTTTTCCCTGTTTCCCTTTACTTTTTGGATTTTGTGGCTTGGCTTGCTCAACTCTACAGACGACTGGAATCCACTCTCTCTCTCTCTCTCTCTCTCTGTCTGTCTCTCTCTGCCTCCACCACTACTCCTTCTTCTGCTCTTACTCCAGTAGTAGTAAAGGAATGAATGGTTGGTTGAAGTGAATCAGGCAACAAAACACGGATGGCTGGACGGATTGAACATCATTAGAACATGGTGGAGTTGTAGAAGAAGAAGTAGTAGTAGCAAAAAAGTAGGAGAGACAGAGAGAGAAGAAAAAGAGAGGAGAACCGACCGAGAGATTACTTTCTTTTTATTTGGGGTTAGTGGACTGTGCACTCCACTCCACTCTCCACACTTACTCCATACTACACTTCTTCTTTTCGACCATCCATCCATCCGTCCAAAAATACACACATACTTACATCACTCTCTCTCTCTCTCTCAATACTACACTTTTAAAAGCATAAAAGCATATAGCCAAGCACTTATTTTATTTTTAAAGTGGTACTGGTGGTGGTGATGGTAGTGGGTTGGTTGGCTAATACACAGTTTCTAGCTACATCAGCGTCACCATAATCATCATTATCATCATCCTTTCTATTCTGATCATCATGTGATCATTTTCAACAAATACAATTGAATCCACTACGTGTGTTCATAATAACATAACATATTATATATTATTGCTTTTATGTAATCCAGCGCTGCTGCTGTTGTTATGCCGCTGCTTTGCTTGCCGATATCATCATCATCATCCTCATCCTCACTGTTTTCATTGTCGAGCTCCGTGGCTTGGCTTCATTTGTCATTTTTTTTTGTATTACAACAACACCAGTAGCAAAACATACACTTTCACTCTCTCTCCATTCCTCTCTGTTGCCCGAATTTTATTATTTGTACATGACTTGTTATTATTACTCCTATTGATGATCTGCGTTCATTTCCTCTTTTGATCATGCTGTTGATCATGGTTGTTATTATGATCAAGCTGAACATAATGGTCTTTGAGTGAATAAAAGAGTTTCACTTGGTGTGTGAGATTGAAAATGAGTAAAAACACGTATGGACAGGAGGGGGAGGGGAAGGGACAGGAAATGGTTTAAAAACAGGGTAATAAAATAAACGGTAATAAAGAGTGACAGTCGGGCCTTTTTGAAAGGAAGGTAAATGAGGAGGAGGATGATGATGATGCTGACGATGCGTCTGGTTTTTTTTTCATCCCACACAAAAAAAAATATGAATAGGATATAATATTTTCCTCCTTGTTGCAGCCTTGTAGGAAATATTTTATTGAGCAGGAAATGAGGTGGAGTGAAAGGGAAAGAGAAAAGATAATATGATTACAAGCTGCCGTTATTTATTTACGTATAAAGTGGAAAACAAACAAAATAAAAGTAATTTTTTGGGGGTTTTATTTTTCTGAGATGGTGTCCAATCTATGTTGTGTATGTGGATGTGCATATATAATAATGTATGGGTAGGTATGTACGTTATGTGGTTTTACCGCAGGTGTTGTCGATTTATTTTGATTACGTTGGAAAAAATACAAAGGATAGAAAATGCTCCCGTGACAATGACAATGGCTACTATCTACAACAGCAAAAACAAGAACAACAGCCATCCAAACTATACCATTATTTTTTACTGTGTATGCAATGCAATTTAATCTTTTATGGTTGGCTTTAAAGCTTACATGTTTTTCAACAATACAACCGCATAGCGGCTATAGCTAGAGAGACAGATAGCTAAAATGAGAACTAGAGACAGAGTTTAGAGTGGAGAATAATAGCCATTATTTGTATTGATTTTGATATGGAGCATGTGTCCATGGACAAAAAAAACAAGAGCAGCAGCAATAACACAACATCATACAAACTGGATTACTTTTCTGATCCAACAATATATCCTGTTTCAAAAAATAATAATAACACGACTAAGAGTTTGTTTTTTGGTGTTGCTTTCATTGTTGAGTGGATGATAGGATGGGGATGTAATCTCTTTTTGTGCAAAAAAAAGTCCAAAAGTGCTTAAAATCTGGAATTTGTGCAAAATGGAGTAAAGTGAGAGCGAGGTTTTCACTGACTTGACATAAGAGAGCGTTCACATATCATTACTTTGTTATTTAGACTGGGTGGGTCCTTTTGACTGGAATATCCTTTTAATGTATAATGAGTGTATCCTGTTAATATTCAGAACTGGATGGGTAGGTCAAAATTGACCTTTTTTTATAACGCAATATGTGAACGCTCCCTAACCAAAACTGATTTGACTGGACAGTGTCATTTGTCGGTAGAAAAGTAAAAAAAGAGAATACACACTACCGTGACCACAGTCATCAGCATCATCCCCAAAAAAAACCTGCATTTTTTACAAGTGATGATTTATTTTGACCACTTTGTTTAATAGAATGTGACCGGGGACGAGTGATGCTATATTTTCTGGTGTGTGTGCTACAGTCCATTATTACTTTTTTTAGTCCACCAGTTTATTAAATGTACGTGAATGCTTTTTTGAGATGTATCAGTGCCAATGATAATGATGATAATGATTATGGTACATTAACTGGTAATCTGGAAGCAATCTAAATCCGAAACCCGGAAAAAAAAACATACTCGCTATTATGTAAACATTGCACACATTCACCTAAACATACCCACACATAGACACACACACACACACACGTACGCCTGTCTAGTCTGGTGGTGGTAGGAAGGAATACCACCACCGGAGGATATACGGAGGAGGAAAGCAGAGTAGCTCAACCCTTTTTCTTGCTCTTGTGTAAATATTATCATTAGACGGTAGCATGGACACAAAGATGTATAAATATATATTATATGTAGAGAGAGGGGAGGAGGAAGAGTGGAAAGTAGGTATATGGTGATGTTGATGATAATAATAATAATGGGACCAGGAGGACCACTTTTTCTTTATCTTGTTCAAAATAATATCTTTTAAGGAGTTCTTCATGGTTTGGAGTCGAAAAAACGAAGAAGAAAAAAAGTTCTCTACCACAAACAACACAGAGTCACCGCCGCGCCACCAGCAGTATTTTTTTTCTGGGGGGAAAACTACACCAAAAGAGGAGAGTGCACTTGAATAGGAATAGTGGAGGCCCTTGAGAAAGAAAGAGAGAAAGAGCGGTCTTTCATGATGATGATGATGAGGATGGCAATAATGACGATGATGGATGAAGACAGATAAAAAATAAACTAAAGGGTTTTGTTTGCAAGGAGTTATGGATGTATGTATATACCGTAATATCTCTGATAGAATCCCCGGCTTCTAATTCAAATTTGCCGGCTACTATTGGAGGTATCTAAAATGCATAGGCTTATATACAAAACACATACTCAACCCCTCCTCCCCCAGCTACTATTAGAGGCAGGTTTCTATTAAAGGCCTGGGTATTATTAGAGGAATTACGGTATGTATGTAGATATGTATTATTGAAGATCTCCATATTTGGAGACTATATATAGTATATAGTATATAGTATGCTGTGATAGATGGGGTTTTATATTATAGCGGTAAAACAACATTGGTTCACACATAATATTTTTATGTAGTTATGTCTGTATGTCCATAAACGACAAAAGTGCGATTACGTTTATTTTTTTATTATTGCGTTTTTGATGATGATGATGTATATTATTTGGTTGCTTGATTTTCATCAAGTTGCTATTTATTGTGTTGTGTGGCAATGATACAAGTGTATAAAGAGATGAGAGCGAAGTAGTAGTAATGGGATAACATGGTTCATTAAAGATGTGAGAATGTGAAGAAGGAGTAAAAAGGAGTAAAAAAACTTCCAATTATGTTCGACTTTGGAGAGTGGATTTCAAGTTGGCCATCAAACCACACCAAAAAGGCCACCTCCGGTTTGCTTTCTCTCTCTCTCTCTCTCTGTCGATAAAAAAAAATAGGTATATATTTTGTTGTATGTTTTTTTCTGGTTAATTATTCAACGCTGTGAGCAGAGCTAAATGGCTTTATAGCTTTTTATATAGTCCATGAGCCTTTTCTCTTCTCACAAACAAAAAAAGAGGAGGAGGAGGAGGACGTTGATATATTATTGTTTTTATGTATTAGCCATTAGACAAGTGGCTAGAGTACAAGATACACAGTTTCTCTAGTACCTATACAACCCCTTCCCCCCCAACACACAAAATAAAATCTTGCATAACAAGCATACTAGTAAAAGTTCCCATTTTCTTTCATCATCTAGGCAGTGAGAGTCAATAGCAGAAAATCAATTTGTTCCGCCCCGCTATTGGCTCATGTATCTACACCCCTTTCTCCAACCCCAGCCGTCGCCCTACTTTCCACTATCATTCATAAACATAATAAACATTCATATAACCATACTGAGTTATTTAAGTTTTTCCCATGCAACTTTGTTGAGGTGACAAAATCCAAAAAAAAATAAAAATAAAAAAACGTAAAGAGAGTATAAACTTTTCTCATAATAATAATTTATTGCTATATATACACATTTATTCTCTCCTCAACTCAAAACAGCTATAAAAACATATGTGACGTCATGCGCTCTCCTTTTTATCATCATCATCCTCCTCTTTCTCATAAAGTCATATTTGTCAACCAACACTACAACACCCATATATTTTGTACATTTATTTACTTATTTTTTCCCATGAAGACCAAAACTCTCAACCTAAAAATAGAACTCTTGAATAAGTATATTATTTATGTTTTTTCCATACCCAAAATAATATTACAAAACCTTTTGCTTGGAAAAAGAAACAAGCATTTTACTTCTTTTTTTCTCTGTGTAACAAGTTTAACAAGTCAACCCAAAAAAAGACATGGATGAAGAAAGAGAAAGCACTTTCATGTTGCTACATACAATGTGCTATATACTACCTATCTATGTAGCATTTTTCTTGATGCTGCTTCTCTGTTGTATATTATGTGTGTGTGCTTTTTGTGAAAATTGGTTAAGAAATGGGATACTAGTCTACTAAGCTTTCTACAAACACAACACAAGAAAAAGAGAGAGAACAGAACGCCTTTGTACATTTCTCCACTTTCACTTTTTTTCTTGCTTTTTATACACTTGCTTTATTCGTAGAGAAGAAGAAGAAAGAAAAATATATAAGAGAATGGAAGGGAATGGAGCATGCTTCATCACCTCGTTTTTTCCTCTCTCTCTCTCTCTCTCTCTCGTGTGCAGTGTGTCTCTTCTCAATCCACTTGACTTTCTTTTATATATGTACATATGTAGGTATGTATATACATATTTTTTCCCCTTTTGCTACACCGATTACACATTACATTAGATTACATTTTCTCACTCAGTTTCTCTTGCTTGCCCTCTACATCCACAGTCCACACCACCGTCCACGCTCACACTGAAAAAAATACAACCCATTGTTTCATCTCGACTTTTATTTTAAGTCACTCTTCTCCTTTCTTTTTGCTAAATCCAGTAGGTATGTTGCTGGACAAAAAGAAAAGAAACAAAGGGATAGGAATATATTTATATATATTTTTTTTGCTGGTGTTGTTGTTTTTGTTTTTGGACTGTATCCTCAAGACCCCAAGGAGTAATGAAAGGGCCAGGAATAAGATGAAATGGAGAACATGGACGTATAACATACTTTTTATATATCCATTTCTGGGCAGAGAGGGACACAAGACACAAGTGACGCTCATTCACAGATGATCTTTTGAAAGGAAAAGTATTATTGTGTCTAGTTTGCTTGCTGGTTTTTTTTCTTCTTCTTTCTCTTCTTATTGTTGTGTGCTGAATAGTAAAAATATATTGTGTGTCATTATCATCATCATCAACATCCTAATTCTTATCCTTCTCATCATGCCATCCTGTACCACCTCCTCCTCTTCTTTCTTCTTCTCCTTTTCTTCTTCTTCATCGGTATCCTCCATAATAATAATATGGTTTGTTGCCTGGTTACTTTGCTGCTCTGGTCTACAACACACACACACATCTACTACCAAGCAACCTAAAATCTCCTCGGTGAACTTTATTTACTGCTTTAACATGGTTTGCCATCATCATCAACAACCTTGCCCTGCTTCCCTCACTTTCTTAATAGTCAAGTAGAAAAGGAGGAGAAAAAAATGCTGCTACAGGAAAAAAATATAAGAAAAAGTTTCTTTTATTTTAAGAGCAGCAGCAGCTACATCAGTAGTAGCAGCAGTAGCAGAGGAGCAATAAGTGTTACACTTTGTAACATGCAATAAAATGAAATGAGGTTGAATATCTCTTGTTTCTCTCTTCTTTATATTTTAGGAAAGTTGGTTGGTGGAGGAGATATAGAAAAGTTGACTTGAAGAAAAGAAGAAGAAAAAACAAGTCATGTCATGTAGGTATTTTATGTGTGGCATGGAATGGCAAGACACTGGCGTAAAATACCCCCGTGACCATATAAAAGCTGAATAAGTAAAACAAGAGAGAAATCATCATCATAAAGGAAAGGAGCTCTCTAGAAACGTTTCTACTTACTTGTATATATATATTCTTCTTCTTCATCAGCCGAAATACTCTGTCTCTTTAGCTCCCTTTCTTCTTTTTTCTTGGAATTCGAAAGATAAGAAAAGCACTAGTACAAAAATATGGGAATCAGTCAATATTCAACTCAAGTCAACTCAGAACTCAGTCACAAGCAAGAAAAAAATACTTTGTAAAATAAATAATATTAATAATAATAGTAATAATGGTAATAATAATCATGACTGGGGGAATGAGAGGAAGAAGAAATAACACCGGGGCAAGGGAAAAGATTACAAAAAATTTTGTATAGCAGATATTTATATTTTTTTCATTTCTTGAGCAACACCAACTACTAAATTTTATTCTCAAGTAAGTTAGTAAAAAGTAGAAAAAAAGAAAGTGCTGATGCTGGTAAATTTATATATATTTTTTCTTCATTTTTTTCTTCATGATCTCACAAGAGATATAAATATCAAAATTGAATGCGTCCTCTCTCTCTCTCTCTCTTGCTTACTTATTTGAGATGTAGCAACTCTGACACAGACACACACAACCTTAAGAAGAAACAACTATTTCTCTGTGTTTTCCATGTTGCGCAATCATAATCAGCATGAACAGCAGTATAAAAAAGGGAAAAAAGTAAAGAAACAAAAAAGTACATAGTGGTGTATAAAAGTAGCCAAAAAATGTGTAAGATTTATACAAGTTTTACAGACTATAACCTTTGGACTATTTTACAATTAGATTGAAAGACAGACAGAAAAACAAAGATGGTAGTGAAGTAACCCACACCTTTTTCAAAACTCCATTAATAAATAACCCTAGTGTGCTCTCTCTCTCTCTCTCTCTCTGTCTGTCTAAAATAGCTACCATTGTTATTACTTTTTTCTATTCTCCCCCCTTCCCCCCTCTCTCTGATTGAAAATACTACAGCTTAGCATCCCTATCATACATATATATTATATTTATTTTCTCTTTTAAGGAAACTTACTTTTTTGAGCCTTTCCTCGCCTCCTTCTTTCCTTTCTCTTTCTTTCTCTTTTTCTTGTTGAAGAACAAGCGAGTAAAATGAACTTGCGGAATAAATATACACTTATTATCATTATTATTCTTTGCGCTCTCTCTCTCCTCTTAAAAAATAAGTGTTACGTAACTGAAGCTTTATACAACCATTTCCTCACGCGGAGCTCTGCTACATGCCTTCTACAATCTTTATAAGGAAAATTCCCCATGTAAGCGCAATACAGATTACAGACAGTTCCCAATTATGTATAATGTATATACTACACATATAACTCGGATTATGTGTAGAATTTAAAAGTAGAACGTTGTAACTTAATATTTTACATTCAACTAAAAAACAAACGTGTGTCCTTCTCCTCTCTGCTTGTCTCTTTCTCTCTTTCCCTCTCTCTCTCTCTCTCTGATTTTATTCTAATATTCCGGTTAATATTCATTTCCTCTCACAATCAAAAACAAGTTTGTGTGCATGTGAAGTTTACATAAAAGAATGTCGAAAATATGCACACTACACCAGAGAGTTAACATTGTACTGTAAAAAATAGTCACGCTCATAAGCCTCATTCATTTATAATTTTGTACTTTCTCTTGCATCATAATCATAACGTGTATATGTGAAATAAACGTATGTTTTTATCATCTTACAACAAATTCTATCTCATTGTTTAACCATTTTTTGCTTTTTTACAGACGAAATTGTAAATCTATTTATATTTTATTCCTTTTTATCACAAAAAGTTTTTTAAATTTGTTTTTCTAAACTTAATTTCGTACTGATACAAAAAATGGTATTTCTAATCAAGTTATTATACGGAATATTCACAAAAAGCAAATGCTAAAATTGAGTTTCGATCAAAAAGTCATTCAATATTCCCTGCAATATCATATCCGTTGAATAACAAAAAAAGCTGTTTGATTTCATGCCCCTTTTTATTCTCCTCTCTGTCTCTCCATCTAACAAGCTTGTTACTCAATAATAATAAGTTATTTTGATGATTTTATATGGTATAATTTATACCATCGCATGTTGAAACATGAAGATACACAAATAATACATTTTATTTCATATTACGTTAGATCATCATCATCATTATTCATACCTTCGTTTGTACGCTCACACACACATAATAACAATATTATTATGAAACAACGGCTCATTTAGAATACATGTTCTTATAAACAATTTAGAGTTGTCTTCTTGTATGTTTTTATATATCTGGTTGAGAGCTATATATAGCATGGAAGTAAAAAACTAACATTTTCAGAGTCTCAAATGTATTGACACACGGAGAAGAATCGATTTGTATTGGCATAAAAGTCAACATAAAAAGATGGCCACCACATACAACCCCGAACTACTATGATCATTTTCACGTGGGTACTATGTAAATACCGTATTCTCTCTAAACATATCCCCTCTCCAAAGATCGCCCCTCATTCTTACATTACGAGGATAGGTATTTAGCATTACGAGGAAGAAGGTGGCTGAGTCAGGGGTTGCAAAGACAGTCCGGGCGATCTTTAGAGGAAATACGGTATGTACATTGTGTGTGCTTTCAACATCATCATTAGTATATCTCTTGAGCATTTTATTCTTCTATTTTTTATACAGCTGCTGCTACTACATACTGGCATTATATACGTATGTATGTGCTTTGTTGGATCTTGTATCAAGCGTCCCTTTTGTATCTTTCTAAAAGAAACATAATTCAAGTCAGGATCTGATTTTCTTTTGAAACCGAGGCACACATGATTAATTTGAAAGTCCAGCTTTCAGTTTTCTTTTTTTCCCCTTGGTTTGTGAACTACTTCTTCAAATATTTTATTACCATTGTTGCTTTCAGAACGAGACTAAAATAAATAAAATGAAATAAATTTGGGATCTGTTCCAGTTCAAACCTCAAGTCCATCTTTTAAGTACAATAAACCTGTATGGACATAGATTTTCAGTTTGTTTGGATCCACATATTTGGACCTGATGCCGTATTTTGTCTGGTATTAACCTCTGGCTTTATTGACAAAACAAATTCCTCTTTATTTGTAATCTGGCTTGCTCAAAAGCTCCCCCCTCATGCAGTCTATTTCCTAAAATGTATTTAAAAAAAATTCCTTCAAAAATAAGAGCGGATGGTACAAGATTCATAGAGACTTGATCTTTGTAAACAAAACTTACATCTTTGGACTGCGGGTTTCTATCCCTTTTTTCGTTCGACATGTGTATTATAGACTCCGGCTCATATATCAAATTTACTAGACAAATCTGATCTCTCAATAGAGACCCTGTTCTAATTAAGATCCATTTTTAATTTTAGTTTGAAGGTTCATCCTGAAAGCATCTTGATTTCTTTGTCCAATGTTACCAGTATACATGAATATGGATATTGAATTTTTAAGAAATAGCCAGTTTCCCTTGACTTCTTTCCCCTTGCTTGGTTTTCAAAAATGTTCATTTTCATTTGTTCCCTGCTCCGTACAAAAATGCAATACTTTAGGCAACTAAATGTCAGAATCGAGCAAAAGACATGCAGTTTTATGTAATGCTGACCCTATAAAAATGAAGAAATCCCCACAACAAAACCTCCACCACCCCCGCATCCATTTATAGTTATATATACATAAATCGGTTAAATGCAAACTTTGTGCTATGCAATCTACCCTATTTTTAGACAATGTGTCAACTAGTTTTATAATTGGAAAAGAAAAAAGAATTCCGGTTGTCATTATTATCTACCATTGTCCGTATAACTTACATACTATAGTCTTCAGTTGTGTAGTTCTAAACCAAAACTGCAAACTCAACGAAAATTTTCCTTTTTTAAATGTCTTCAAAAAACGGTATCAGGGAATTAAATCAGTTTCGGGGTTGTATAATATAATAGGTATAGATAGTAGATAAAACAAACCACATGCACCACACGTACATGATGTAATCTTATATATAGCGGGTTGAAAAAGGGTTATAAAGGGTGAAGGTATATATGTACATACCTATGTAGGTATATTCTTTTGAGGGAAAATGTATAATATATTGTGCTACACATGAGTACAGTGGGTTTAGCCACTCAAACGCAATTTATTATTATAGCTTGAAAATGTATCTGAAAAGATAAGCTTTATTCTGTTAATATAACTCGAATGCTTTATAGGCAGGAAGGGAAATATACCTGATATTATAGTGGTATACATCCAGTATTGGGATGTACCGCCGCAATTATCGTCTTAAGCTTTAAGTATTTTTTGTTCATAAATTACATTTAACGGAATAGTAAGCTCATTTAGTAACGCAGATAGCAGACAGGTCAGACTTAAGAAGCAGGCGTGGCAGATTTAACTAAAACAGTATTTATATTAAACCAGAAATATAGGTCGTTTCACGAATCAATAAAAACTGACGAACGCTTAATAAGAATACTTGCCATCTTGAGTTGAGACTCTTAACTATGAATATAGCAGGTCTATCATAATCGCTTTGTTGGTTAAGGAGGCAAGGAGTTTCAAGTAATCAGGTGGTCTGCTAATTGCCTAGGTAGCAAAGTGAGCAACTCGAGTTTATAATGATTAGTTAAGTTTAATTTTAATATAATAACAACTTGTGGGACTAAGCTTATTTTTTCAGGTACCACTCCATGTCTCTGAGTGTTTAAACATACTCTACTATTAGAGATGTAGACACATAGGTAGGTATTCTTCTTTTCCTCTAAATCCTGCTACTTTGATGACGACTGTGTGTGTAAGTTTTGGAAGCTGATTTGTTTTGCTAAAAAGATGTTGGGATTTTGTTATTGAAAACTGAAAAGATGGAGGGTTTCCTCTCTCTCTCTCCATCCGTCTTGTTTGTACATGCTACCGTTACTACTACTCCTTCTCCTACTCCTGCTTTTATTCTATCCGTTCATCTAATCCTTCAATTGAATTCAAAGCAGTGTGTCTACCTATTCTCGTGTAACGTCAAAACAGACAAGGGATTTCCAGAGAGACAGAAAAGGAGGAAGTGAGAGAGAGAGAGACATGGGTCGTTGCTCGATCCGTTTTTTTTACTAGTACGTGAGATGGTATTGGTGGTGGTGGTGATGGTAAAATGATAGCCGGGATAGTATAACACTTTCCTACTTTTCATTCAGCACCAGAGACTAATGCTACTTGTGTAACTCCCACGGCCCCATTCACTGATATCATCATTATCATCCTCCGCTACACTTCACCTAAATCTGGTTATCCTCCAGTAAAACTTGACGACAAAAGCAAAGAAAAAAAATGTGTATAGATTTGCTTTAAATGTTAGCCCAGATAAGTTCAGATAAGGTATTTTTATTATTAATTTTCTTTTTTATAAAAAATAAACCTTTTGAACAAAACAAAAAAGTAATATTACCCCGAGTGCAAACCTATGCACTGGATTTACCGCTGATGCTGGACAAAGATGGCGCCTTTACCGCAGCACACGTCAAGCGTTATTTTAGCACACGACAAGCGATTCTCAACAAGCGTCATTCCAGCACACGACACACGATTTAAAAAAAATTAAGAAAATTAAGGAGGAATTAAATGTACTGTGTTAACTTGTAAACTCTATTGTTTCCAGTTGATTTGATGTAATATATACTTGGTTTTTTTGATTTGCTTCTCGTGTTATGATATGAGAGATGGGTAAACATGTAGTTTAGGCTGCCTTAAAAAAATTTAACTATACGGTAGTACCGTGCGGTACCACTTTTGAGTTTCACTCTTCTCCCCTAACCTAACCCATCTCAAATCACTCAACGACCCAACCCAACTAAGCTCACAAAACCCAACTCAGCTCACAAAACCCAACTCAGCTCACAAAACCCAACTCAGCTCACAAAACGCAACTAAGCTCATAAACCCAACTTAGTTCACACAACTCCTTCCACCAGCTAACCCAACTCAACACATTCAAATAACCCACCACAAGTTACTCAACCCAACCTAACTC
>JAITYZ010003793.1:0-12447 GCA_027744595.1 Paronellides praefectus
ATTGCTACCATGAGACTCAGACGCAAGTTTATAGGTACTCACTCTTCTTGGGGAAAACTTAACCCTTTACTTTTACTCTGTTGCTTTGTAGGTATAATCATTCTCATCATCATCCATCACGATTTTCGTCATCGTCTCTGAATATATCTTGTAGGATCCTCAATTGCCATGCCATCATCATGATTTCTTCTATATGCTAAAAGAATTCTTTTCATTTCCCCAATGACCTATTTCCGAGTATGAACAATTAATGTACATACAGGTATACCAAGATCGTCATTCCGTCAAAGTTACTCAGGTTGCCTAATAATTATTTAACGGATATATATAAATAATATAAACAACAAAACAACATGACAAAAGTGGATTTCCTAGGAAACAGTCGTACGTATATACCAGGTTGGTATTACCAACGTGTTTCTCTCAGAAAAGAACTCTTTCTCTCTCTCAAGGGAAATGTGTATAAAAGACAGAATCGGAGAGAGAGAGAAAGGTCACCGAAGTTGATCTCGCAATGCAGTTTCTAGAATCCCAATTTTACTAGACAAAAAAGCGTGTTGATTCCGTAAGTTAAGGATGGATGGGAAATGGAAAGACGAAATCAAATGGTGGTTTCGTATTGCCCCAAATATCAAAGCAGGTTTTTTGGCATACCCATTAACTGTTTAACTTTAATTTCCTGTCGTCAGGATTTAAACAAACTGTTATTTGAGTTTAAGTGATGAAGACATACGGAACTCTTTATATTTCTAACAAAGAAAATAAATGAATTTGACTAATTTGTTGCTTATATGTACTACATGCACATGTAAATACATAGTATAATTATAGTTGTACTTTAAAATAAATACATATTGGCATAATACGTATATAAAGGCCACTTGTGTAGCACATTTTCATTGGGAATATCATGGAATACATATGTATTTATTACACACAGTGTTGCCTATTGAGTATCCCCTTGCAAAAAAGTGAGCATTGCGTTGTAAGCTTTCTCCGAACTAGGGAGACCTCTCTTCTTGTAATCTCCTCCTTTCTCCTCCGGAGAACAACCAAGTTGGAAATAGAGAGCATATAGTATACACTCCCCTTTCACTTTAATACACGTTCTTCTTGTTCGTTGTCGACGTACCCTTCTAAACCAACACTCCTTTACCGCTGCACCACACCAGCACACATTATATATTATCCTTGACTATGGCATACTAATATATATATATACTCTAATAATAAATATAAACATTTTTGCAAAAATACATGCATACACCGAATTATCATACAAATAATAGGTTTTATAGAAAGAGAAAAAAGATTCACAGTAAGAATAAAAGTATTAATAAGTTGACTCTGACTCCAAGCTTCAAATAATAGCGTGGTAGGTAAGGGTAACGAAAAAGGGACCAACCAACACCCGATGAAATGTGCGATGCTTCAATATTAAGTTGTATGAATGTACAATATAAACTACAATGCCAAAATATGCACCTATATATATTTCTACATTATACAGAAAATAATACAAGATGTAGATCAAAATGTACGTTTTTTGGGTTTTTATTGGCTAATTAAAAAAAAATTGAGGATATGACGTATTTTCTTGTAGAATCATAATTCCATCCAACCTTAACCATATGATTGGCATTGAGTAAAAAAAAGAAAGCACAGAGGAAACTCCCAAATTGTTTCCTAGAGCATGTTGTCAAAGCACGCCATAAAAATTATCTGGATTCCGTTTCCAATCCGGAACCCAAGAATTGAAGGTCATCGCAAAAAAAACTTTGCTGGCTATGCACGAGGCTATGTGTTGTATGCCTGCACAAAGGAAATACCTAATACTAAAGTTGAACCATGCAATGAAGTAGCGTGCTAATTAACTATTTTCATAAAATTACATAGGTAATACATGGAAATGTAGGATATGATATGATAAGATAATGGGAGGAAAAGTAGGAGAGAGAAGGAGAAAAGTGAATAAAATCACGGCGCAATCCCTGACGTCACCTTTGTTTTGTGCAAGTAGTGTACTTTACATGTAGGCACGAGGAGACAAGAAGAAGAGAGAATGCAATACGTGGGCATGCACCCATATAAGAAATATTTATACACCTTGTGTTACGTTGTACTATAAGATAAAGCATCACAAACACAGATGATGATGTTGAGATTGGTAGATGGTATTTGTTATGTGTTGGCTGCTGAAAATTTGAGAAAAAGAAATAATAATATGCAAGTGCTCAACATCAACATTACTACTTGTTCTCAATTAATCAATAATATCTCAATTTTGGAATCAGAGAAATCTGTGCTATGGTGATTGATTGGTGAAAGTTGAAATGTGTTATATGGAATGACTGTTTTAATTATATTTTAATGTAGGAGCTGCAATTGTTGAAATTTAGCTATACATAATATTTGAATTGGACAGGGGATTTGAATGAAATATTCTGTATAATAATATTAATCCCCTATTCCCCAATATCAACCAAACCTACATTCCACCAAGGGAAATTGTGCATTTAATTAACAAGAGAAAGGGACATTTAACTTTAATTTATAAGGAAAATAGCGGATTTTTCGGGTATATCATCATGGCTGCGGGGAATGCAAAAAAGCTTGAGGAGGCGATTGAGCATATAAAAATTGCAGAGAAAAGGTTAGGAATAAATTATGAGGGTGTCGCCATTATCGTGATAAAAGGATTTGTTGAAAAGTTAATAATCTAATCTACATTACGATCTTGCTTACAGCTTGAAAACGTCCCTGTTAAAATGGAGAGGAGATTATGACATTGCTGCGGACGAGTACAACAAAGCTGGTAGGCATCTAAAGAAAATTTTCAGCAAAAATCAAAAAATGTATGAAGTTGTGATGATTTGAAATGTCATTTTTGGGTTTTAGCTGCTTGCTATAAAAGTGCTAAATCATATCAGGATAGCAAAGATTGCTTATTGAAAGCGGCTGAATTTTACAGAAAGAATAACAGGTATACATTTTGTGGAATACATTTCAAATACCTTTTAATTAATATCTCATTTGAGTATCTCTTTTGACATGAATAAGTGTGATCTTTTTTTTTTAAATGCAGCCTTTACTCGGCCGGCAAATGCAACGAGCAAGCAATACTAATGTGTAAGGAATTGGGAACGCCCCAGGAAATCGCAGGGCTGGCAGAACAGGCCTGTCTCATGTATCAAACACATGGGCAACCAGACGCTGGAGCACTTTGTTTGGAAAGGGCTGCAAAGATGATTGAAACGCAATATCCGGATAGAGCAGTTGACTTGTATAAAAGAGGCGTGGATGTCGTATTGGTGAGTTATTTTACTGTAGAAACTGTGAAAAGAGCTTATTATCACGGCAACCTTACTTTTTTTAAAAACAATTATACGTATGCAATTACTTGTTTTATGAATACCAGATTGAAGATAGACCCAGGCAAGCAGCCGAATTTTGTGCAAAATACTCTCGATTGCTTGTTCGCCTACGAAAGTATGACGAAGCAACAGACGCTATCAGAAGAGAGATTAGTATTAATCAACAGAGTGAAAATACAGGAGCAATAGGTCGTCTTGTCGTTGCTTTAGTTCTAGTTCAGTTAGCCCGCGAGGACTACGTGGCTGCGGAAAAAGCTTTCAAAGAATGGGGTGGCAACTGTGAACACGACGAGATAGCGACGCTGGAGACACTCCTAAGGGCTTACGACGAAGAAGACGGAGAGGTTGCCCGGAAGGCCCTTCACAGCCCTTTTATCAGACACATGGACATTGAATACGCAAAGTAAGTAACGACATATACTTTAAATTGATTCTCTCATTACGACAATAAGTTTCTTTGGTGACCATGACAGTTTTTTTTTCAATCGTAGACTTGCCAGAGACTTGAAGCTTCCCCAAGGGATTGCGCAAGCTCCAAGTAAACCTCAAGTTTTGGCTAATGCTGCTCCAAGTTACAAGTCGGTTGCGGCTTCCGCTCAAGATGAGGGACAAGGTGGCCTGTGCTAAATACTTAATGTTCCATGAATAAAAATCTACATATATACATCCATATTATTATCGTGTGTTGTAACTTGTAACAGTAGAAATGTATGACAGTTAAAGCAGGAAAGTAGCCAGCAAACACCCATGTATATAAAGTACATGTATATACAGTAAATCATCACTTCTTATCGTGTTACTTATCAATTAATCAATCACCAATGCGTCACTATCTTTTCGACAATTATAATATATATTTAAAGAATGGTTAATATGTATAAGAAAAAAATAATTAAAATATAAACGAGAAATGTAAATTACACGATAAGAATTAAAAACTATTGTAGACGCTCGTAAAACAAACAAATAATATATCCGTTGCATTGCAGACTTTAGGCGTTATGTTTGGTTTAAACACTATTAAGCTTTTGAAACTTTCAACTCTAATCAACGCCAAGTTAGATTATATCTTGTGGTAGGCAGTATAGACAGAGCAAAAAATAAATACAGATAAAGACAAGAATATGCACAGCTTCCGCTAAATGTATTTTAAATTTGTTTGTTGAAAAATCCATCATCCTATAATTAAAAAGTTACAAGGCAAGAGTATAACTGTACGCTGGTTTTATGCTGTCAGTAAGAGTAACAGAATAGAAAAAGTTATTTACATACAGAAATAATTATTATTTTTTTCAATTTTCTTCCTTTTAAGTTTTTGTACTTTATTTTGTACCTGGAAATAAAAAAATGTATATTTTTCCTTTGTTTTGGGGTTCAATGGTTCATAAAAAAATAGTAAAACATGTAATCTAGCCAACTTTTAAAATTAAAAATTATGCAAATTGCTTTCACGGCATGTATTACAGAGAAGCTTTTTAAATACATATATGTATAATGCAATATATGTGTTTTATTTATGAAGAAGCTATTGGATTTTTTCAAACAATAATTATTGGACAAAGTTTTAAGGCTTTTAAATGTAGTCAGATATTTTTATGTGATATGTATAATATTTCATCAAGGTGTTTAAGTATGGTTTTCCGAAACCGTATTATTAGTTATTATTACTATTTATTAATCACGCAAAAAACTGTTAATTATATGAATCTGGTATTTTAGAAAATTGTGAAACATGTATACAATATCGAAAAAATAAAATAGGAAATAAATATGGTGCAATTCGACTAATTCTTTTTGCCAAGTTCTATTGAAGGATAATTTGAATTATTATTTGCTACAAAAAACACAATTACCTACTTTTAGATTTAGATTAAAACAGTATGTTGTCCGATTATCATGAAACAGTACTAACCTGGATCGACTTTCAAATTTAATTTTAAGTAAATATTATATTACTTAACGTATGAAGTATGAATATGAATACGTACTTTATAACACTACTAACATTAATAAAAATGATTTGGGTACTGCATTATTACTGCACATTTCGCAGCAATTATTGATATAAATCTAATAAACGTATGTTAATTATTAACAAAATAATAAGTTAATGATTACCATAAATAAAACAATAACAATATAAATTTAAAAAAAATTACACTAGGCTACAAAGTAAAAGTACGTTTTAAGTCATAATGCGATATGCTAATTTCATGCATCTCACAATAAAGAAATCAAATCAATCAAGCTCCTCTTGCCAGGTCTGAATAGTTCTATGAACCAACTTTAGAATTTTATTGGACGAGCCTGCTATACACAGTAACATAAACTGTCTCCTCTGAACTTCAGAGTCTGAAGTGTTTTTCTAAAAAGCATGATTTTCATGACTGGGTGTAATGTTGAATGTAAAGTTATCACCACTAGATAATTGGGGTGCTATGGAAACATCCAATGCTAGCAAATCTTCACAAATGGTGAATGGCTTAATCCCATCCTCTGGGCACATTCCAACTTGGCGTATTACTGCAATTTGAAATCTCTTCTATAAAACGCATACGATAATAATCATAATCAATCATTCAATCTTTTGGGGGAGCCGGGCAATTACTTCTAATAAATTTTTGGATTCAGAATTACTGAGCCACTAAAATATCTGCTGACTTCCATTCGTTCTTACCTTCTTTTTTTAGCATGTTTCTTTGTTTAAAACTTGAAAAATTCAAATATTTTTAAGATATCACCTTAAATTTGTGTGTAACTAGCTTTTCGAGCATCTCCTGTTGATACTGTGGATGCAGCAACTGGGTTAATTACCTTTGCTATAATATTAAATATGTCTCAAATTTATTTGTATTTTGAACGAGTAAATACATTCATGTAGTACGACAAATTACGAGGGTGCAAGGAAGATCATCTTTAAGCACACAAGCAACAAGTGAAAAGGTGCCAAAATCCTTATGCTTATGCAATTACATATAACTATTCTCAGATCCTCATAAATGCAAAATGTTGCAAGATAGGCATTTATATGATTTTATATGATCACTTTCCGTTCCCACATAATCCCTTTTATAACGTACACAGTATTTGTATATATTTGAATGGCCCCAGATGCAAATCTCCTTGAAAAGTTCCATTAAAATAAAACTTTTTGTAAATAAATGAAATAATTATGGTGCAATTCGACTAATTCTTTTGAAATTCAACCATTTTATTATTGTTTTTGCGAAATTCAATTGAATGATAATTTAATTAACAAAGAATATTACTTGCTACGAAAAAACATTATTACCTACTTTTAGATTTAGATAAAAATAGTATTTTGTCCGTTTTTCATCAAGCAGTACTAAATTTGATCGACTTTCAGATTTTAGATTTAATTTTAATTATTTATTACTAACATGAGTATGAGTACGTACTCTATAACACTACTAACATTAATAAAAAAATGAGTTGTGTACTGCATTATTACTGCACATTTCGCAGCAATTATTGATATGAATCTAATAAAAGTACGTTAATAAGTTAATGATTACCATAAACAAAACAATAACAATATAAATTAAAAACTTTACATTTAGCTAAGAAGTAAAAACAAACACATTTTAAGTAATAATGCAATATGCAAATTGTATGCACCTCAATAATTCTGTCAAAAATCAAATCAATCAAACGCTCCTTCCTTGTCACGTCCATTTAAAAAAATCATTCAAAACCTCCAAATTTTTCTATTTCTTCTAAATCATTAAATTAGGTATATTAGAGACTAACATAAGTACGAACGTAGAATTTAATCTACCAAACAAACCGTAACCATTCCACTTTTTACAAAAAAAAATGTCACAAACAAAATAGGTGAAAACCCAACCGAAAATGAAAAATACAAGTTTTGTCTCTTGTTGAGAAACTGATTTTTTTTGCTGAGCAAACGACTTCGTGTTGCCCAAATATTCCCCATTTGATTTTTTAAACCAACTAAACATGATTATACATTAATATGCAACTCAAGCTTCAAGTCACCCATTTTCATTTCCCTTATCACATTATCACCATAAAAATTGAACAAAGATTTATAAACAAACTAAAATTATAAAATGAACAATATCGTTGTATTTTATTTTACTGTACAAATAACAATATTTATAATTAAATTACTCAAAAAGAAAATAGTCGGAATTAATCCAAATACATCATACCAGCGTTTATCAACAAAATATATATAACAAATTTGATTAAAATGCATGGATTGCTTCTTTTGAGTATAATATGTGTTTGTAATAAAATATATAATCCTTCTTGTTATAATTTTAAATGATACATATATTTTGAAAGATAACATGGATCATTAATCATATAACAAAAAAATCCAACAATACAGGTTTTTTTTCGCATACCTACATACATTGCCATTTTTGCCATTAATTACAATATTATAACCTATTATATAAAACAAATACTTTTCTTTCTTTTTTGATTTCCTCTCGATTATGATGATGCATAAGTTACACCCATATTTATTACCACTTTTAAATCTACAACATCATCCAACTAAACTAATTTATTTATTTACATGAAACTAAGAACCTTTTTTTTCCTTGTGATATATTCATATTCAATCGGTATCGGCGGAACAGAACTGACGCAACAGCACTACACATTTTTTTCGAAAATATTTTATTTCAAGTAATTGTTATTGTTTCATTAAATACTACGTTTTATTTCTATATGAAAATAGCGTAATTTTCTCTTTCTATCTTTTTTACTTCCGACTAAAAAAGTTTGCTGCAAAATTTTCTGTACTTGTTTGGTGCGAATGATGCAAGTGTGTAATTTGTATTTTTGTAGTGGTGGTTAAAGGCACTCTAAAAATGAAATATATATCTATAATACATCGATATAATATATTTTATAATATTATTGTGAGCCTAACTTTATAATTAAATCACTCCGTCACCATAGGGATTAACTTTGGAGTTAAACTGAAAGGGGTATTTAGAATATAAATCATTCAGAAGTGACAGCTTTCAAGATCCTACCAATTCATATATACTCCCTTCTAACTTATCAGCAAAATTTTATATTTTATAGGGTGGGTTAATAATATAAATAGAAATTTCTCGTTCATATAGCAATTCTCATACATCATAAGGTATCATATTTTAAACAGCTCCCGTGTTAAATTCACTGATTTGATTGACCATGATCATCGTTTTTATCGTTATCATATCAGGTACAAATTGTTTAGCTTTTAGTTTTAGTTTTGTTATTACATTAGAAGTACAGTAATTTCTGCGAATGTGTACGAAATTTTAAATTCACATGGAAAGCGGTTTCGGGAGACCTAACTTTGTCCTAGGCTTCTTTTTGCGGTCGGATTCTGATGCCGCTGACTCAAGAGAGCCATGTGATATTGATGACTGAGTACTTGCGGAAGTAAAACTGTCTTTTGGTGAAATTGAACCTACACTCATCGTCTGATGCAATGGCGGTCTATCCCTGTCAGTGTCCATAGATAAGCTTCTACTTGTACCAATTTCTTTAAGGGTGATGCTGAAACTTTCACCCGTGGAAGATGAAGAGGAAACAGGTACTGATGATAATGGTGTCACCTCTTTAAACGTTATATTTGGACTTCCTCTAGTTTCAGGAGTATCGGCCGCCGCTGGGGCAGAAGCAGGTACAAGTTGAAGCATTGGAGTTTCCACGAAATATGCCGCTGACTCCTCATCCCTGGAAAATTGATCACTTTTAAGAATGTGGAAGAGCTGACCTCTTCCCACAATACTATAGTTGGGATATGCTCTTGTGGTGGACTGGACAGGTTGGGAATGCTGTCTTCTGATTACAGGGTTATGATGATGCGAGGACGGAGTAGGGGATGGACCGCCTTCGTCCTCTGACGAGTGATAGTGATGATGATGACTTAGTGGCAAGGGTTGGGACACCTGTTTAACTAAATGTCCAGATGACCCTGCCATTCTTACAGTGAAGCTAGGTGAGCCAGTCTCAGTGATAGTGGGTACTGTGAGAAGTGTTGAAGTACCGCTCGTAGTTACTGCTGTTGATGATGGCGTACATAAACTCGACTGATGAACAAGTAGGGAGTGCTGATTATGTGTGGATGAGGAGGATGAACGACCTTTCTCTGTATCTTCAGAATGACCTCTATTGCAACCTTCTGTTTTTGGACTGGGAACATGTTGTGGACTTCCTGGAGGTGTGGGAGAGCACTGACTCACTCTGAGTATTGGAACTGTTGGTTTCATATTATGCGGGATAGGAGATGGACTGTGTACTGCGGGGATGACGGATGTGGGAGTAGATGAAGCTGTTGTACTGTATAATTCGTGTTCTACCGATGCAGATCTTGCTTGGTGATGATGGTGTTGTTGTTGTTGAGGCTCATAGCTAGATGATGAAGAAGCCCTGGTGGTGTTTGGACAAGGCTCCCCTGTATCACTTGAGTATCCTTGTTCTTCGAATCCACCACCATCATCTCTTCCTCCCCCAACACCACCGCTCCCTGGCGATGGGTCGTTATCAAGTCGCTTGATTCGGGGTTGTCGTAGTAAGGGCCGTCCCCGACGTCGTTTCCCGATGAGCGCGCCTACACACATACAATCAGTCAGAAGTTAGTCAGAAGCATGTCTCTGGAAAGATTATTCCAACATGTAACAGTGGAAATGCAAGAAAATCAGAATGTGAAAGAGATAGATCATAAAACAAGTTGATTCCATATTTTTTTTCATTTTAATTGTAAAGTGAACGCCGTCTTTGTCTACTGTCTGTAAAATATTTTCATATTCATTGTATTATTATTAGTCAATTGATTTTCTTTTTAAGCAGTCGCATGCCGTATTTTCTGTACCTTTGTCAAGTAGTCAATGGTAGTAGTGATACAAGTGAGTCATTTTCTTTTCTTTTTTTTAAATAAGAACCAAGTCTATTATGTATGAGTGATAAATTATCCAGTATAGTACCTAGGTATATATATATTATTGTTGTTGTACATTATTTGGGTAAATTGTCAGATTTTTCGTTCGAAAGGACAGAGCAAGAAAAATTTCTTTGTGACAAGAAATGGGAAAAATGAAAACACAAAAATTGCTACTGAAATGTAGTGTTTGTTTTTTATTGGGGAGACCGTTGGGAGTTGCCGTTTTGAAGTTGTTGCTGTTGTTGATAGGGCGTCTCACTGGAAGATATACCCATTTCTTTCAATCGTAAATATAACGTGCTCTTTGGAATGCCACAAATTTTAGCTGCCTTCAAAATACTCGCTTTGCCGGTGGTCACTAATTTTACAGCTTCCTGAAACTTTTCCTTAAATTGTGGTTCGAAGTAATTCCGGGATGTTTTGCGTCTAGGTTCCACCTCTTTAAAGCTACCATTTCCACCACCTACACTGTTGCCTATATAAAATATTACCGTCAACAAAAACATTTAAAATAAAAATACGCTTTTCAAAACAAGACAATTAACATAACGAGACATCACATTAGCCATCTCAGCCTTCACTGTTCATAGTTATCTGCAATGATCAGTAATCCACAAAAATGATTTACGGTCTATTATGTATGGTGTACCCTTATGATTTTCTTGTAAAATAATCGAAGGTCCTATTCCTAAAAAAGATAACCCTAGAGACACATGGCACATAAAATACGGCACACAAGAGCGTGAGCAATTTGAGTGATATGGATATACCTTGCATGCCAATAACCTACCTAACACTCAAATCACTTGCTAGAAGACGTTCTTGAAAATTTTAAAGTGATTAGTACAAAAAGGTCAAACATGATTTTTAAAAATTTAGTTGTTTTTTCAGTGTTTCTTATGACTAGTGTTTCATCACCCCAAGTTTCCTAGACATGAGGCCGAACTCCTTGCCACGTCGCCAAAGATAAGTGGTGGAGAAGCCAAACTTTTTGGCCGCCTCTCGATAGCTAGCACCAGTTTTTAAATATTCCATCGCATCCATTAACCGTTGGCTTTCCTCCTCAGTGACAACTACTTCCTTTCGGGATACAGCAACACCAGCTGAACAATCATTCAGTACATGCGTGACACATACAACAAGACATTTTACATGCATGAACAAAATAAAAACAAAATTTGTAGATAAAAAATGAAGTCAACAAAAATTAAAGTGTGATAATTAATTTAGAGCAAATTATTTTCGGTCATGTCATATAAGCTATGGTTATTAAGGAAGCCCGTAAATGCAAGCAAATAATATATATAGAGCGCCTATACCAACACATGGTAATAGATCTACTAATGGTTATGATAACTATTCGGAAACGTTTAGGTTATGTATATGAATTTATAATTGAAAGCATTATGTCCTAGTTTTTGCATGACAAACTATATACAAAAATGACACTCATTTTTTTGATTGTTATATATACAATTGGGAACTGTCACGTCCACGTATATACACACAAATAATTATTAAAAAATACTTTTCCCAGTGCCAATAGATAACAATGTACAACATCAATATTTGAAGACTGAGATGGCATTCAAACAAAATGTTAATCACATGAACACAAACGATAATTAAAAGCGATTGATCAAGGAATGATACAATCAAAATGTAAAATTAAAAATTAGCAAAATAATAAAATAAAATTTTTACGTGAAGCTAAATTTTTGAGTGGCTGCTGACGATAGAGAGACAAAGAGTGGCCCACTCCAACCGTTTGACGTCGGTTTGCATTGGTACTGTTGTTGTTATTGTTGTTATTATTCTGCCTGTTAATCTTGGTTTTTGGAAGTAATTTCCTAAGGGGCACATGTGGTCTCTCAAAGCTGTCCTGTTTGGGAGACTGATAAACCTCCGACGATTCGTATTGATCAATATCCTCATCATAATATGTCATGTCTTGCTCTTCCTCATCAATCATTTCGCCATCCAAGTATGCAACGCCTGCATGACCTTCCATTTTGACAGAGGCGTCAACAACGCCGTCTATATCATCATATCCTACAATGTTACAATCACAAAAAGGCAGACGAAGGCCGTGTAAATAAATAAACGGAACAAACACAACAAATAAATAAAATAAAT
>JAITYZ010003794.1:0-13546 GCA_027744595.1 Paronellides praefectus
TGCTATTTATTTACCAATTTTAATATATGGTCAGCTGTGGGTCCTTTGTGTTAAAAACTTTCCAATCAGTCCAGTCTCTTTATCTTAACTTAATAGCCTTCCCCTCTTTCCTGTTTCTTGTACACTATAATCTACAATTTAATAATTAAAACCGTAAGTAAACTATTACATCAGCTGGCGAACAGAGCGAACGACAAATCACGAGGCAGTAATATTTTATAAATAGAAACTGCCCTGCCCACCCTCACAATCAAAACCGTTAATACTAAACAATTAATGCTCTGTCTTGTCTTTGATCAGTCCAGTAACAACTGGACTCCAGTTTCTTGTTTTTCTTTGATACACTTACCTGCTTAAAATGTGAATATTTTCCGCAACTAAAACAGTAGATAGACAACCAAGCTAGAAACAAAAACAAACCCCACAAATACAACGTCTGATTTAACTTTTAGTTGACACCCCCAAACAAACCCTTGACATCACTATTTTCCAAAATCCATTTTCCTCCTCTCTTCAAATGCTGTCAACGGTCACAATTCAGCGGTTACATAACACAAAGAAAATTTAATTGTCACTTGTTCGCTGATTCTTCTTTGTTGACAGTTTATTTTTTAAATTAAAATTTATTCTTTTCAGAAGAACCTTCACAAAACAAAAGATTCAACAGAAAAAATATGAAGAATCATAAGGGGTGTAAATGTAAATGCATGGAGAGCAGATTCAGAGAGTGCAGATGATACGCTTTCAGAGACCAGAGAATTTTGGTCGGTTGTTTCCTTTCGTTCCCTCTTCGTTTGAATTGCTTAGCTCCACCTCCACCTTTATTACGCTGAGTGCCTACTACATGCATATGTTTTTGTTGATATTGTGGTTGTGTGCATCGAGTATTGATGCTGAAATTGCTAAACTTGCTGAAAGTGAACAAGTATTCTTCGGCTGACTTACTTGACTGGATTTTTCATTCAATTCATTAGTTTATTAAAGCCTTATAAAAATTTGTCTAAAAGTCTATTAATATCGTTTCCTTTTCCTTTATATCCAAGTACAAAACTACTTTAACTTCATGACACCACAACCGATACTTACACCTACACCACAATATTTATAAATATATTTCCCGTATTTAAACCAAAAAAAAACTTGTGTCAGTCATGTCATCATGTCATTCATTGTTATGTATGCCAACACACTCAGCAGCTTTGAAGAAGAGCGAAAGTGAGAGGGAATTAGTAGGGCTAACACTTTAGATAAAAAGTTATTTTAATTTATTGCCTTATTCCTCTTCTGCTGACGGGAAACTCATAATTTAAAAAAATATATATGCAATAAACTACCATGATTTACGTTCATAATAGTAAGCTCTTCAACTCTGTGCCATGTACTTCATGTTATCTGATAAGTTAACTAGGGGTTATCCAACTCCGACACGCTACACACAGTACGGCAAATGGACATATCATTGACATTGACAAAGCCACAAGTATAGTTTTTATGAAAAAAAAGATGTAGTGTCAGTTGAGAGGAGCCAGCGTGTCAGACAGAACATAATACGCAGTACGTAGCGCAGCGTACAAGTGTATATTTAGAACACAGCAGATAAATTATTAGAGCGGAAATTTACGTCTAGTAGTGGTGCCCAGTCAGATTTTCCTCCTGTTCAAAAAACCCAAATAGTATAAAAATAGTACAGAATGTCTTTAAGTTATTTGTACTAGGGCTGCTTTACATTTGAATTGTAGTGATGCTCAATTTTTTACATGTTGCCTTTTGTCGTAACTTAAGAATTTCCAAAGTTTATTGATTTCGCCATTTCGTCCTATAATAATAATTACGTGCGCAAAATTAATTAGTTAAATAATGTCATTCGTCTTTATCAGCTGCCACCAGATCATGTTGTAGGTACATAGATACCTATTCACCGTTTTAAAGGTAAAGGGTCAAACAGCTGATAAAAAGTTGTTCACATGTTTTTGTTTATATTTAAGTTTGTTGTTGACAGGCACAAAAAATGAATGACAGCTGACTGGAACGTCAAGATGCATTTAGTGCATGCATGCGTAATTTTTCTTCCATGTACATGTTTTGACTTTTAAGCTGTGTAAAGTGTTCCTGTTTTGAATTGTCAGTGTTTGTTTTCAAACAATTAGCAGTGAAAATGCCTTCAATATAATTTCACCGAAAATTAAATTTGTTAAAATCAATTTCCATATGATGTGTGACATTATTAATATGACATGCATTTGTTGTCGTTTTATAGTTTGCCTGGTGGATGTGAATAATAACCCGTGGCGTTCTTACCGCAATTATAGCGAAAAATGTCGGAAACCAAAAAACGACTCGGGTATTGGTTCAGCCAAAAGAAGTGTAAAAAGCTATCTTTTTCAGAAATAGAGGATGCATTTCGGTACGTGTCAGCTTCAAATGGAATGATATACTGTGATAACATTACATGAACTACCATAAATTATTTATTTACAATGTTTGCTGTTGTTTCTTTTTAATTACGTATGTAGGGAAAGAAGCATTGAGCCGGTCAAGGTAAACGTATATTAGTTAGAATTCGCAGTTACATGATTTATAGATAAAAGTTTGATCATGTATGTATGAGTGCATTTTACTTGCGTTGTTAGCATTAAATATTATTATTTTCATGGTGTTAGATCGATTTGTCAAAACCATTGGAAGCTCAAGGACCGTTTCACGGAATTTTACACAAATTAACTGATTTTATTGCAAAGGCAGAGTTGGGAGATGAAGAGGTAAATATATACTTACATAAATTATTATTTGATTAATTCTTTAAATCTGAATGTACGTGACATTTTATAACCGTTATTTATTTATGTTTGTTGTATGATAAACTTTTCTATTTAGGCTGAGAAACTTCTTAAATATTTTGAAACCTACCTCCAAGACAATCCGAATATGACAGTCATAGACTCTATAGAACGCCTTCGCTCTCTAATTAATCGCTACAAAACTTATTGTATTATCAGCAAATGTCATCTTTTTAATCAGGGTATGAAGTTGCTTCAATTTATTTTTTAAGTATGCTGCTAAATTTCTCTTCTTTTAAATTTTTTTGATGACTTATTCATTGTAGAGACTGCCATTTTTATTCCTCATTTTGTTGAACTTGAAACAAATCATTATGAAGAGAATGTGAAACTTTTACGAAATTCCAACATTCAGTTTCCAGCAGGTAAATCAATCTCATTATTATGTATCCTTGTATATTCTCTCATTCAAACATATCTTGGGTTTTTTTCAGTTTGCAAGCCGGTCGTGGCACATGGATCAAGTTCTGCTCATCAAGTATGGAATATAAAATATAAAATGTGAAGAGTTTTCATTTTGTTTTAGAGATTGCGTTTTATGCAAGTATTTTGCTTATCATTTGTAGATGACTCTTATTTTTAATGAGGATGGCTTGAAAGAGATTGTTTACCCATGTGTTGTGCAAACGTTTGTCAATCATAATGCCGTCCTATATAAACTATTTGTCATTGGACAAAGTTACACTACAGTTTTAAGACCGTCGATTAGAAACTTTTACAGCTGCGAAGGTAAATTAGAATATATATATATTTTTTAATTTAGCATCGGTCTATTCTCCTTTAGTATTTTAGGTCTAACTTTCTATTAAAATATTCCTTTCATATTCATGCAGGGATGGCACCTATACATTTTGACGGAGGGGAAGTGTCCAAGGCAAACTCTTCCAGTCAATTAGGAATTCAAGATCCAACTAGTGCTAATTGTTATCAACCCAGTCCTCCTTGTTCCGAGCTACTTAATCGGATTGTTCATTCAATTAGAGAATGCATGGGATTAGGTCTCTTTGGAGTTGATGTTATTGTGGAAGAAGCTAGTGGTCGGTTAGTACGAAACAAAAATGGTTTCAGTCATGATTCCTAACTCATGAAATTTTAAAAGTGTGAAGCTAGAATTTATCTACATAAATGTGCTTATGTATTTAATTTTACAGGTTAGCGGTTGTGGACATTAATGCGTAAGCCATTTTCAAATTATAAAACTGACTTGAAGTTTAATTTAAAAAAATAACAACAAAGCACATTTAAAGTCTAATTTCATCATTTTTGTTTTAAACCGTTTACTTTATCTTGCACCATGACTGGGGTGTTTCATTTCCCATGTACAACCACAGATTTCCAGGTAAGAAATATAACATACAATATAACTATAAAACACAGACCAAAACAAATTGTACATGGTACATCGTGATAATTTAAGCGTTACAATTTAGCATTATTTTTTATTACAATGTAATAAACATTTTACAGGTTACGAAGGCGTTACAGACTTCCCTGATAAGCTTGCAGACTTTGTTAGTGAAGAACTAACTAAATGTAGTGAAGAAAGATCTGTACTAGCATCTTGCGAAAATGCTTGCAATGGTGTAACAAGTGAAACTAGAAGAACATCCGAGAGACTGATCCATAAAACGTCCATGGCTTGAGAAGGAAGTGCTATATGCTAGCAAATTGTTTGCTCGATTGAGTTAAATGACATGTGATTATTAACGAAACAATACAAATGAACGCCTGCTTACTTTATTAATACGGGTTTGGTGTAGGGATCAAATAGAGTCAGAGTTCTTAATAGAGTATATTTATATTATTACTTATTACCCAAAAAGATACATTCCTATTATATAAAAATACACCAGCTTTTGGAGTTAGAAAAGGTCTTATTTGAGATTTGTAAAATTCCCCAAGTAATTTTATCGTAAAATATATTGCATAATATTATGTTTTTGTCATAGTTTATTATTATTGTAGGCCACTGTTCCAATTGGATATTACAAACCAAATTCATAATAAAAAAACGTGATTGAAATAAAGTTTATTTTTAATGTAATAAGTACCAAGTACCTCCGCTTTCAAAATGCTTATCATGTTCTTTCGATTCTTTTATTGACATAAAAAAGATTCTTCTTCCATATCAATAATCTTTCATTTTGATCTTTCTTTCATCCTAATAGTTTAGTATTCAATATATTCTTCAATGAAACGAGGTATATGGACAGTTATCAAGTTGCCCCGTAGTTGGTGTACTCTGATATCCTTTGTTCTAACTCCACTAAAACGGATGTATTGTTTATTCTCCTCTGCGCTTTCGCTTCCTTCAACCTTTCCTCGTAATTCAAGACATCGAGGAGTTTGATACTGCACCAAATTTTTCATATTAGTTATTTCAAACAGAACCTGGCTTGCGCTTGGCTCAACTTCAAGTGCTGAAATTGGCAAACGGTTTTTCACATCTCGCTGATCCAGAAGTATCGAAAATCCATTCCACCAAACCCTGAAGATTGTTTATGCATGCTTTGAAAATCATTAGAAAGTGCTTTATTTTCTCTTCTTTGGTGTCACCCATTTTCGGAAAATTTTCTTTGAAGGGCATCAGGGTGTCCAGTTTAGCCGAACTCTCAAAGAATGATTCGTTTTTATCCTCCGATGTACTATAACAAATATTCACGTATGGCGTGGTGCGACTCGAATAAAACCTTGCAAATATGACGGTTGAAGGTATCCTAGAGGGGTAAAAAAAATTCAAGAACATTTGAGTATAAACTCGTATTTACTTATAAGTAAATACTGTAAGTTTGGAAACTTTAAATCTGCTGGTGCTTATTTCTTGACCAAGCGTACTCTTTATGTTTGCTTATTTGTGAGTTAATCATTGGTAATGTGGGCCACAGCTCTGGTTGAAAGGACCCTGTGCCAGATTTGCCTTCGCTGTACTGTTTTGGAATATCGTTCTTACCAAAGCCTGCCGATGCTCCACGGGTAACGTTTTCAGTCGCAGGGTTCTCATTGATATCACGTAACTTAAGTCGGAAAGTTGGTCCACCATGACTCGGTGCGGGTTCATCGTAAGATTTATTATTAGTATTAGTCTTTTGCCAATCTTGATCATCTGATAAAACTGCATCTGAGATTTCTTGTGAATTTTGAAGGGTCCGTTCTAAGTTGGTTGGTGAAGCACGCTGACGAAATTCAGCTTCATTGTATATAGTTCGCTGAAAGTAGCCACCCAAACTCATATCTCCATCCCATATCCTGCCGGTTATAGGCGTTGTGTAAGCTAAAGTAGTCGACATAAGCGTCCCCATTTTTATTTGATAATTGATTTTTGACTTGAAAAATATTCATGTAATATCTACCGCGCACTCAACTCATGTTTGTAAAGCGTTGAAACATTAACCCAAAATCAAAACATGCAAGTATTTAGTTTTTAAAATTACGAAGCATACAACGACGATGACAACGAAAAGGTCTTTTAGCAATGAATCTTCTCGAGTATTTTTTTCAGACTGGCAATTTTTTTTCAACTGCTGTAGATGTGTTATGGATAAATGGATAATATTATGATTACAATATTATCATACAGTTTGATTGCTGTACTCCAAAAAATGTTTCCAACAAAATGTGTTCTAATTCTGAGATACTTTGATATTAATTATTATGAATACAAGATGATACTATGACTCATAATAATTGTATCATAATTTATGACGTTTTGTCATGAGATGAGATGAAAAGAGTTCTGGCTTTGCATTCATTATATACAAGAAAAAAATTAAATGTTTAACTTTCCTCTTTTACGGTATTCTTCAACCGAAGACAACGCTAGCTTTTTAACTAGTTCAATTCAGTATTGCGCTTTGCATGTTCTTTCATATTGGGAAAAGCCTGGAAAAGCCAGAGCAAATCCAAGAAAGTAACCTTTAATGGCGCGAGGGGGTACTTTTAGAGGTGGATGATGAAGAACGCTCGAGGGTGTAACGACCAAAACAGAATAAAATTCCTTTTGCCACTCGTCCTTGCTTTGCGTGCCATGAAAATAATATTGGTGTTTCTGGTTTCTACTGGCTATATAGCATGCATTTACTAGAAAGTAGGCTGCAAGTTTAAGCATGATCACGATATTCACGATCAGTGATCAGATCATAACATGCCATATAACGTAAACTTTTTTTTGTAGTTTTTTAAGAATTTCTAAGTAGTCTAAGCCTACTTGTTTTTTATATAGTGAGAACAACTTGGAAAAGACAAATAAATGTGGAGCAATAGTTGGATTTGGCTTCATAATATTGTAACTTTTTATGCTTCTCTACTTTCATGATGACCACCTGCCTTTTTCGTGTTCCAAACCGAACTTGCTAATCGAATTTGTTCTAAATGAGTGCTCATTTTTCATTATATCCGGAAACCCAATGGGTTGAACCCATACATTTCCTACAACAATATACAGCAGGTGAGCAAGCAACGCATTGCAGCTTATGCAATTGGAGTTTGGAGACTTGCAGGTTTGATGCATGATAAATTATGAGCATTTTGTATTGCATCTGCTGCGTGGTGTGTATATAGCAAACGGTCTTATGTTGTTCCTGATCATGACTCACCACACAACAACAACATCCAGCATTTTTTCCCAGCTCTGACCGTAACTGATACTGACTGAAGAAAGAAAGTGACAAACAAGTAGTATAATATATGCATTGGGGGGTTTCTCTCAAAGGGTTGTAAATATTAAGTAACGTGGATAATTTTGTTATGTAAGCCATACAATGCTGCTGTCGCTCACTCGTACTGCGTAACGGTGAAATTCCATAAAACCAAAGAATAAAAATGCACGTATGCGGTTGCAATAGCTTCCTCATTGCAACTGCATAAATCAAGAATTATTGTTGTAAGTAGATGTGAGTTTGTAGCTATCATAATAATATGCTAATGATCATTATATTACCTACCTATATCACATAGATCGTTGATCGTAAAACGAATGCATTCTTATTTGTGATTGTTTTAGATATACTATAAGACAGGTTTACAGGTGAAATATTTGTGCATGTAGGTACCTAGGTATGTATAAAAGTATTTAGCACAACAATCGCACCCGTGTTTTCAATCTTTTCCTTTCCATTCATATAGAACACAGAAAACACACCATAAGATGTGTATCCGTAATCCGGTATCCTACACAATAATAGAGATTCCAATTCATGTTTGAATTCATATATCCAACAACCAAAGAACATATCATGTTTTTACATGGAATGTTAAACCTCAAGTGTCGCACTATCTTCCAACTATACAAAAATTCAATGCATTACATATCTTTGTGTGATTCGTTTCATACTATCCTATCCTCATCTTGATAAATGTGTGTTAAGTAAAATGCAAAGAAATTTAGCATAAATTGAAATAAAGAGAGTCGTTAGAAAAAGATAGGATAAATTCACCAGGTTAAAACTCAAACCATGGGATAATACAATATAGGTAATATATATAAGTATAAATGATTCTTCATCATCATAAACATAAAACATTACGTGTATTTTTCTAGCATCTTCAATAATCTTTACAAACACTATTCAGTATTCACTAGTATTATTGCTCGTTGTACTTAAGCAAAATCCCCTTCTCTTCCTCTTCTATTTTATATACAAACATTTATAAAGAATATTTAATACCAGACGTTCATATATAATGTTAGTTGTAGTAGATGTAAACGTAAATACGAGCATTGCTCTGTGAGGGGTTGGAATTTGGTATTAGTACACATTCAAATGAAGGCACGTCGTCCATACCTCATTGTAGCGAGCTTACAAATATTGTTTCGTTTGTTGAACAGGTAGCAGAGAGAGAAAAAAAATCCACATTACCTGTTATACATACCTGGCTTTGTTAACCCACAAGGTTGGTGGATGGGGGTTGATGGCTACAATGTTTGCTTCTTATTTAATTCCATCCAGCTAACTGAAGACACTTTACATGCATACATTCACACACATACATAATATGACTACATGGTATGTATGTAATATATATATTATTTAGCTAGTCTGTAACATTTCGTATGAAAATCAAAAAGGTGTAACAGAAAGCAGCAAGTGCACAATAATGGAATATACAATGCAAGCCAAGTCTAATAATGAAAATATAAAATGCTTGTTTGTTGTTAGTTTGTTAGCCTGGCTCATACATATATTTATATATATTATGCCTAAGAATGCAATGCACATGTATTTACCCATGAAAAAAATGTTCACTGACAACCTGTTTATGTTAAAGATGAGGATTGTCTTTACAATTTACAACTACAACCTGTGCCTACATCGTAAGATGGTTTAGTTATTTGTATGCTTGCCCAATTGTTGGATGACGGTGGTTGTGGTTCAGGCTGCCAGTGTCAAGCTCGTTCATGTGAAATAACTTTTTAAGAGATTTTACATTTTTCATTTTTTTTACTACACACACAAAACATTGTGTACGTGAATGTGAAGGTGTACATATTATACCTATGTTCGTCTGCGTGCATGCAAACAACACTTCTTGAATTATCTTTTTTTGAGAGCAATAACCAAAAAAAACCTACCTTTTCATCTTCAACATCATCTTTCATACTGTGTGGAGTAAACTGGAGGAATTTTAAGAAAAAAAGGACAGTGTTTTTGTTAGTGTAATCTTCTTGATGATGGTTGTAGGCAACTACGACCTCATTTTATTGTAACCCCTGTGGTTCTGCTCATCAACGTTGTTTTCTGTTCTCAATGTGTAGATATATATATTTTGTGCTCCACATATAACACACTTTATAAAAATAAGTTGGGAAGATTTTTCATCGGGCTACAGAACAACAACAACGGTGTAAACTTACAGTGGTCTTTTTTGTGAGTCAGTATATTTATGTGAGTGCTTGCCAATTCGGGATTAGCAAATTTGCTTATGAAAGGAATCCAGGAAGAAAAGAAAAAAAGACAAATTTTTAGGTTGTCTTATTATTGTTGTTGAGTAAACCTAATGTGTAGTAGTGTTAGCCACTTATTTTGTCGGTATATCTGCAATCCGCATCTCACACACACAAATAAAAGTACCACCACATTTGTGCATACAAATTTTTGAGTTAAAACATAAAGTGTTTTCTGCGTGCATGAACATGTGCATTGTGTAACTAAACGCATCAACTTCAGAAATATTCCCTCATCTTCTTACTCTCTGCTTTTAATTTGGGTCACGAACAAAAATTTCAATGGAAGTTTGTGACGATACTAATGTGTTGTTTCGCCCAAAAGAAATAATGGACAATTACCAAATTTATTAAATTACATACCTACATTACGCTGCAAAGAGGTGGAAGTTTAATAAAAATGTGCACGGAGTTATAATTATTTTGCTATTACTCTGGTGCAAAACTTGATTAATGAAGTTATCAACTTCCATATTAGTTCCAAACTCATCTCGCAAAAAAATTATTATTGTAATCATTAATCCTCCACAATTTATTATACATCGTGCAAAACATTTTTTTGCATTGAATCATATACACGTGAAGATTCACTTTGTTCATTTACATTCATCTTGTGAGCTGTGTGCAAGGACATCCACATCAACTTTTGCGAGGATAAACGTTCCTACATACCTATATGTACATATAAACAAATAATGTATCAACAAAGGAAGTGAAATTGGAATCTTCATCTCATGCTCGTCTTCATTTTTTGGTGTAATATTATCCATTTATTTCAGCGGAAGGAAAATTTCCAGGGTGTATACGTGTGTTTACAATTATCATGTGCAATTGTGGAAATATACTAACTCTGTAACATGTGAAAATACTTTACATTCCAACCAACTGCAATATCAGTTTTCTTTCATGGCCAGTCCATCAATAAAAACGGAAGTCAGCAAAAAGAACTTGTCTTGTTGTCTTAAATTTTGTTCCTACTGACAGAACTGATTAAAAATATCTACCCTTTCGTTTCTCGCCGATAATAAAATCAAAGTTTGTAGATAAAATATATATAGCTGGCTGTTGAAAAACATTATTTGCATGTGTATTTTCGTACAACACATTTTTATTGCGAATTTATGTACAGTGATGTAATGTAAGTGAGGTGGAACTGATGCTTTCGCCTTTGTGTAAATATTCTTGTATTTTAAAAATATTTTTTCGTGATACAGGCCTTCTGGCTGTTGTCTGGTTTTTGGGTGAAAAGTTCTAAATACAAACGACAAGGATCTTTACAGCGCTTGCTTAGCACAACCCAAGGAAAGGATTATATGCTTCTTGCATAGATAATATTGAATTTTAAAATATTGTGTGCGTGTAAGTAATTAGGAAAAATACTCGTTTTAAGCTACATTTTAAGATATTCGACACACACTCACAGCACATTATCGCCTGACTTCAATCTGACCGGTTTCAGTTTTACCGAAAGAGAATTTTCATACACAAACCAAAAAGAAGACAAGCAAACAACACTGTTTTGTTGCTCATCTCTTGTTCAGTTTTCCGTGAATGTTGCATTTTACAAGCATAATATACACACGCCTGTCTTTGAGGTTCATGTTTTTTCGGTAACATGAATGAATGTGAACTTGTTCGCTTTTGTTTATAATAATAATAATATATTTTGATATGAACGCTTGCAGCTACAACGGTGTAAAGAAAATAATAGTTCACTGTTGTGACTCGTGACGTGTTTCAACTGTTGTTGAATTACAAAAAAAAAGTAGTGAAGTGTGTTTTTAGTTTCCAATTTTGGAAAGTTGAAAGGCTTAAACACTGACCTCCGACTTGAAGCGCCAAATGGATTGTATCGTTTTCAATAATTGTCAATTTTAATCTGTATAGTACTGTCATCGCTTGAATATATGGAATGGCTTAATTTGGATTCAGAAAAAAATCACATAGGTATGAACACATTGTATGTCTACATGATTGATTTGAAATAAATAATTTATAGTGACTCAAAATACAGGAATTCAAATAATTGCTCATTAGTCAGATACCATCAATTTAACTTGAATTATTGCTGATATGTATATTTGAGTATATACAGTATGTATGCATAATAGAGAAAAGTTCACGGTGGTGTTGTGATCTTAAATATCCAACCAGGTATAAATAATGATATTTAATGCATTGGTTTTTATGTTTACAATCATGACCATCTTGAACCTTGATACGATAGCATCTTCTTTGACCATCTTTTAATTTGACAGAACATGAGCAATGAGTAAATCGTAGACTGATATAACGATAAAAACATGGAGAAGGTGCCAAATTAACTAGACTTATGCCCATATAGACCTACGTTTAATCTGCTCCCTTTTCAATCATACTGTCGGGTAGTATTAGAATGTGGGCTGAAAAATGTAATAAATTTATCTGCTTACGTTTGGAATGAAACAAGAAAACATTTGCTAACTGGATGAAGCTGAATGCTATCCTGCAGAGATACATATGTATGTATGTGCAATGTGCACCCCTCCTACTTAAATTGACTATTGCTTTAGGAGACAAAAAGTCATAAAGTTAACTGCCACTGGACGAGATTCTCTTGGACATCTATAATCTATTCCGTAATATTATGCCACTGGAAAAAATGGACTACATTACTGAGGCGTCAGGTGGTTGGCAGATAATCAGTTTACAACCAGATGCATGCCTACAACTGTCACAAAATTTCATGTAGTATATATTTATATTGGTCTACAATAGTGTTAGGGTTGAACCGTGTTCATGCATTTTTTATACGAGTAAAGCTAACAGCTAAATTGGAATGGAAATGAAATTGTTTTGGACAGCTTCTCAATTTACTGATTTAATATAATCCGTAGGCCTTTATTAGACGGTTGTTTGCAGTTTTCTTGTGACATTGCAAATAAAAACTCACATCAGACCACATACCACACATTTTGCTTGTCGTTACGAATGTCCTTCTGTAATTAAAGTTTTTAATAAGTGTGCGTAAGTTAATTAACTTGACAATAAAAAATAAATTAATACTAGCGGCACTCTCATGTTATTTCCCACAATTTTTAGCGGGAATGTAATTCATTAATTTGCTTCGTCAGGTAGTCAAGCATGACGGACGACAGCTTGGCAGAATGAAATACGATACTTTGTTATAAATATGTTATATGAGGAAGGTAATTAATTATGGTATGAGCAATACAATAATTATTTATTGACCATTTGTTTTATTTATATCAAAATAGTCGGCGTAACAAAAAACAAAGTTGTAGTTGAATTGATACTGTCACTGTATTGTGTTTTGACTAAAACGTTAGTACAAAAAGGTAATATATTAGTACATATTAACACAGGAAGATTACACGTACTGAACATAATACACCAAGTTATAAACTATTACTTACTTATGATACACAATAAATTAAAAGCAGTTTTAAAGTTGCTGAGTAATCTTCACATGATTCCTATGATGAATGTGACACCTGTGCGTAAATAGGTATTAGAACAATGGTTTTCTTGTCATTAAACTAGTTTTCAACGGAAACTCATATATAACCCTTTATTTTGCCCCCTAGGGAGAGCTACTTTTGCGTACATATCAAAACAAAACGTATGTTTGAATTGAAGTAAATGTTGAGGATACGATATACAGTGAAAACTGGAGTACAAAAGTATATATGAAAAAATTGTCCCTCCTTTCTCTCATTTCAAGTCCCATATATGACACTATGACACGTATAATGGTATAAAATTGCGT